>JARYZH020000969.1:0-48887 GCA_030021035.2 Notholithocarpus densiflorus | reverse complement strand
TTTTTTTGTGCTTTCATATGGTTTAGACTAATGGTTTTTTTTTTTTTTTTTGGGTGCTTTCATATGGTTTAGACTAATGGGTTTTTTTGGTTCTTGAATGTTATTGATTTTTATTAACTAGAATTTTAAATTTTGTATAATTTTGAATGCCTTTCTTGGTACCCCATTGGTTTTTTTTATTCTAATTGGTTTTTTTAAATGTATATGGGTCTTGGGTTTGTTGGGGTTTACACGGAGAGTGGCTTTTGGGTCTTGTGTTTTGTTGGGGTTTTTTGTGCTTTCATATGGTTTAGACTAACGGTTTTTTTTTTTTTTTTTTTTTTTGGGATTCTGATTTGTTTGCAAGTTCCTGTTGATTTGGTTCTTGTTTGTAATGAAAAACTTCTTTTTGGATTTTCTTTGGTCTCTTGCTTTTTGGAATTTCCTGGTTCTTGAATGTTATTGATTTTTATTAACTAGACTTTTAAATTTTGTATAATTTTGAATGCCTTTCAAATGTATATGGACTTGAATTGATTTTCATGTTCCTGATGTTTTAAAAGATTTTTCATTTATATTCTATGAATTTCCTCTGAAATTTGTGGCATGAACAACAAGAAGATTTTTCCGGGCAAGGCTGATGATTTAGACTAATGGGTTTTTTTTTGCTTTCATATGGTTTAGACTAATGGATTTTTTTTTTGTGCTTTCATAGGTGTGGTTTTTGCTGATTTTGTTGCTAATTGTGAATTTTTTTTATTCTATATTCTTGGACATATTTTGGCACTCACTAGTTATGACAATTATGGTTTCTTTTGCACTATATATCGTTTTGCATGCTCTTGATCTATTATGTTTGCAACTTGATGCTTTTGTGCCCTTGACTGCTAATTGTTCAGTTGGTTTCCTTCCAATTATTAGGTACTGGGATACAAGGCAGTCAAATCCGGTGCATACTCAACAACTCCCTGACCGCTGTTATTCTTTTACAGTGTGGCATCCCCTGATGGTTGTTGGCACTGCAGATCGCAATCTGATAGTTTTCAACTTGCAGAACCCTCAGGTAACATTCTTATCTAATGAAATGAACCAATAATGATTTTCTTGCATCTTTCTTTGACAATCAGATGCTTCATTATTACAAAACAACATTTTGTAAGTCTGGCAGTAATGTCTCGCACTTAAAGTTTGATCAAGATTGAGAACTTTTTTTGTCTACTTTTGATATGTAGATCTAGGCTTCTAGAATGCGATCATGTAAGGGTATCTGCACAGTATTAGGGGATATCAACTTCTGGCTTTAGCTTATTGGATAATCTTATTTTTGGTCTTTTCTGACCCTTAAAATTCAATTTACTATTGCTTTTAAGTGTTCCAATGAATCACTGATTCTTCTCCGCACCCTGTTCCCCAATGAATATTTGATTCTGTGTGCATGTGTTTGGACTTGATAGAAAACATAATAGGGTGGAGGGTCCTAGCTTCAAATTTGTATTTCCAACTTGTTATTACTATAAATTTATCAGCTTCTAATCGATTCACTGTATATGACTAACTTTTTGCGATTGACTACTTCATTTATTTATTTCTTCTGAATAAATTTAAGGCATTGATGATAGGCATTATTCAGTACTTTCTTTAGCTGTTACTGCATTTCTTAGACTGCTGTAAAAGCAAATTTTGGGTTGAAAACACAGGAAAAACCCAAGTGGTCTGTAGCTACTAAGAGAGATGCTCACAAGTGCTGGAGCAAGAGAAATGGTTTCTATGCAGTATAGAGACCTTTTTGTATCAACACCCTAAAAGGTTAGAGCATTTTTTTTTTCATAACCACCAGAAGTTGGATGCGGAATTTTAATCTTATGACCATGACTCCTTCCTTATTATTTGCGGATGCTAGCAGCACGACTCACAAGTGCTTCCTCATTTCTTGTTGCTAAGGATTCTCTTGTGAGTCCGACAGACAAAGTTTGATACATTATTTTGGTTGGCATGTTTCTTTGTTTGCTTTTATGGTTCGACAAATGGGTGGCTTTATCATCTAATCACTGCACAAGTGTGATTTATGTATATTTTGTTGACATAAACATATATACCTGGTATTGGTTTACATCTTTGATAAATATATGGAAGCTTTGTAATATATATATATATATATATTTATATATATTTGGAAGCTTTGTGAACTGGGTATGACCAGTTTTTTTTTTTTTCCTTCTTCTTCTTCCCTTATGTGTGTCCCTTTTAGGAATGGAATAGGTTTCTTTGCCATTTTTCATTTCTATTAGTTTACTGTCTCTTTATACCACAAACTAAACTACACGAGTATTTTGTAGTTTGCATCATGGTGATATGAGTTGAGTAACTTCTTTGTTGTTTCAATAAGCACAAGTAGAACTCCAAGCTTCAGTATAAAAGGAGTTGAATTTTACAATGGCCTTCTAATGCCTCATCATGTGATTTACAAATATCCTTGTTTTGTACTTGTATTGTTATTAGGAAGTATATATGTACATAATAATGAGCAAATGGTTGAGATACCATGAAATTTCAAATGTAAATTGTGTTTGAGTCATTGAGAGTGCTCATCGTCTTATCTTCCCTTTATATTGCTTTCAATTTTCAAGTCTAATCACGGTCCATGCCAACAGACTGAGTTCAAGAGTGAGATTGTTAATGTAAGTAAGAGTGAGATTGTTCCTATTGGGGATGTTGGGAATTTGAATGCTTTGGCCCGTACCCTATGTTGCAAGGTGGGCACATTGCCTATGAGATATCTGGGCATCCCTCTTGGGGCCCATTATAAGGATGCGTCGATATGGAATCCTGTTATAGAAAAGATGGAGAAAAGGCTATCTGGCTAGAAAAGACTTTATTTGTCGAAAGGTGGCAGGCTTACTTTGTTAAAAAGTACTCTCTCAAGCCTTCCCACCTACTTTTTATCTTTGTTTACTATCCCTCAGGCTGTGGCAGCTAGAATAGAAAGACTTTAGAGGAATTTCCTTTGGGGGGCCTCAGAGGATGTTTTTAAATATCCTTTAGTTGCTTGGGAAAAGGTTTATTTGCCTGTTGAGAGTGGTGGTTTGGGGATCCGGAAGATTGGGTTGTTTAACAAGGCCTTACTTGGGAAGTGGTTGTGGCGTTTTGGGAAAGAAAGTAACAAATTATGGCGTCAGGTTATAGCAACCAAATATGGTGAGTGGAGAGGAGGCTGGTGCACTAGAGGGGTAAGAGGTTATCATGGGTGTAGGATGTGGAGGAGTATTAAGGAAGGAACAGAGAAGTTCTTTAGTCAAATTCTATATAATGTGGGAGAGGGTTGCTGTGTTAGTTTTTGGCATGATCCTTGGTGTGGGCCTATTCCTTTGAAGGAACTTTTCCTACTATGTTTGCTTGCTCTCTATCTAAAGGAACTTGGTAATATCTAATTCTGAAGGAGCTGGAATTTACTTTTCCATCATGGTTCTCAGGATTGGGAGGCAGACACTGTTTATTCCTTTTTTGAGCTTATTTATTCCTCTATGCCGAGGGGTGAGGGGGATGATTACCTAGTTTGGAGATTGACTACGTCTGGGGTATTTGATGTGCGTTCTTTTTATAAGCTATTATCTAGTCCTAACATTGATGAATTTCCTTTGGAGGGCATTTGGTGTACAAAGGTGCCTAAACGGGTGTCTTTCTTCTTATGGATAGCAGCTAATGATGGGATACTCACCATTGACAATCTTGTCAAGAGAGGTCGGTTTCTGGTTAATACGTGCTATTTATGCTATTGTGATGGGGAATCAGTAGATCACCTTCTTCTTCACTGTAAGTTTTCCCACGCTATATGGTGCGAAGTTTTTGCAGTGTTTGGGATCCAATGGGTAATGCCAAGGTTAGTCAGCTCTTTTTTCTTTACGTGGAGAAACTAGTTTGGAAAGCATCGTTCAACCATTTGGAATATGGTCCCGGCATGTTTAATGTGGTTAATTTGGCAGGAACGCAATACCCGCACTTTTGAAGACAAGGAGAGAACATTAGATCATCTAAAATCTCGCCTCTTTGGTACTCTGTTTCTTTGGGCTCGTATTTGGAGGTGTACGAATTGTATTTCTTTATCTGATTTTTTAGTCTCTATTTCCTTTAGTTCTTGATTATATTGTATCTGTTTCTTGTTTAGAGTGTTCACCATCGTGAAATGTTCAATATTTTCAATAAAAGTCTTATTACCTATCAAAAAAAAGAAACAGACTTGAGTTCAAGAGAATCACTTCACCTCTAAAGTACCAGACAAAGATGTGTTGCTGCCTTTCCAGATCAGCAAGGTTCTTGGTATGCAACTGCTTGTAATTACATTAAGTTTAAATTTTCTATTTATGATTATTATTATTATTACTGCCTTTTTTTAATGTTTGACTTTTAACATTTCAGTCTTCTACTCCCTTATTTTGATAATTCTGTATTGTTGGGATGTTCTCTACTTTCCCAATATGGACTGTAATCTATTTGTTGAAAAATGAAAACTTTGTTCTTAGTATGCTCTATATAGATGCACAAATAGTTGATAGAGCATATATTTTTAGTGGAGTTTGAATTTAGACATTGATAGGATAGGGATCTGAGGCTGATTGTTTGCGGTTCATTTAGGGTCTTATCTAGGGTAGGAGCTTGAAACTTTTCTGGGATTGCCTATGTAGTCTTGTAATCTATTGATTACACAATCTTTTCTTCCTCATATGCAGTCTGTGACCTGGTACCTTTCTGTGCCAGGGGTATGTTTTTCCCCAGAAAATCTGATCCTCTCTCTCTCTCTCTTCCTGAATGCTCTAAGTTATCCTTAAATAGAAAGTGGTTCTCCAACAACTGGAAACAAAAAACACTGTTCTTGGAAATTCAAGAAAAGGGTTTGAAGATTTTCTCGGGAAAGTGACTGCCAGATTTGAATTTTAAGAACAGGCTATGTGGAACAACAACAAGATGGAGTATTCCATGCTGCTGCTGGCACAGAAGTCGAGGCCGATGATGCCGCCCCTGAGATTTTTTTGTGCTTTCATATGGTTTAGAATAATGGAGGATTCAGATTTGTTTGAATTGAATTGCAAGTTCCTGTTGCTCTTTGGAATTTTCTGGTTCTTGAATGTTATTGATTTGGTTCTTGTTTGTAATGAAAAACTTCTTTTTGGATTTTCTTTTTGGTCTCTTGCTTTTTGGAATTTCCTGGTTGTTGTATGTTATTGATTTTTATTTACTAGACTCTTAAATTTTGTATAATTTTGAATGCTTTTCTTGGTAGTCTTAGCTGTACCCATTTGGTTTTTTATTCTAAGTGGTGTGAAATATCCTTTCAAATGTATACGGACTTGAATTAATTTTCATGTTTCTGTTATGGAAGCTTATCTTAAAAATATTTATCAAAAAATTTTAAGAATAGGCAAAGAAAATGTATCTGAAGTGTGATGATCATATAGATTTTAGAGATCAAAACCTTTCTCCCATCAAAATTTGATAGTTTTCATGTTTGAATTTTTGTTATTTTCCATTTTGTATTGAATATATATATATATATATATTATTAAATGTTTGTTTCTCCAACTGCAGTTGATAGACAAGAATCCAAGCAAGGCAATTACCCTGTTCTGGTCCGCCATAAATGCTGGGAACCGGGTTGATAGTGCTTCATATTGAATATTTTTTGCATATGCCATTGATTTTTTTTGGTTTTTTTTTTTTTTTGGGGGGGGGGGGGGGGAGGGTGTTGCTTAAGAGCACTCTAATTTGTATTGATGCTGAGTGTTTAATTGTTAATGGTTGAGTTTGAAAAAAAGTTGGGGAAAAAAATTCTATGGCAAGGGTGGGAGATGAATTAATTATCATATGCTAAACTATTCACACACACTCTCAAGTAATTTTATGATGCTACTTCTAACTAACGTAAATCCTTGTGTTTCCACTTTATCATAATATTCGAGCAACATAGGACAAGCCATAACATTGCGACACAAAAATCACTTTATACATAAAGTGCCTGCTGGTGATTCTCCCTATGTCAGGGCTAAACATGTTCAGGTTAGAGATTTTTTTGTGCTTTCATATGGTTTAGACTAATGGGTTTTTTTTTTTTTTGGATTCTGATTTGTTTGAATTGAATTGCAAGTTCCTGTTGATTTGGTTCTTGTTTGTAATGAAAAACTTCTTTTTGGATTCTCTTTGTATCTTTCTTTCTTACCAATCATTTAGAAAGTAAAATTATGTCATTTTTTCATTTGCTTTAACTATATAATCTTTAAGATTATATTCAGGAGCATAGAGAGCAATCAATTTTCTGAAATTGTTCCCCTTGAGCTTGGAAATTTGCTCAGCTTGGAGTATCTGTCAGTGTTTCTTTCTTTTATTTTATTTTATTTTTCAAATCACATTTGATTGGTAATTTTTAAATTCTCACTGTTCTTCTTAATCAGTTAACAATTGATTTGGTCTGAACTTTCCTTTTGGTTATGAATATGGATTTGTTTTTCATATCTTTATTTAGGGAATCATATGCTATTCTTCTGGCTAATAGTCCTTAGCTACATTTTTGGCCTTCCTATTATTTATATAAGAATTTGAAAGATATCCTTTTTCTCATTTGGAAATAGCTAATTTTATATATCCGAAAAATCAAGTAATTTTATGATGCTACTACTAACTAATGTACATCCTTGTGTTTCCACTTTATCATAATATTCGAGCAACATAGGACAAACCATAACATTGCGACACAAAAATAGAATAACAGTAAAATAAAGGATAGATAACCTTGGAGTCAACACTTAGGTTTGCCTTGAGTCAGCACAGAGCAAGAGAAAACCTTTAGGAGTCAGCATTTAGGATTTGTTTGAGTGGGCTCCAGACCATTGACATTTTCAATAGAAATTTTATTAATCAAAATAATCCCCTCCACCAAAGGAGTACAATACTTTGCTTATAAGACTACTGAACCCTAATTTTAATTGAAGTAGGAAATTCTAATACTAAATAACTTGGGAAATCTCCATTATTGAATTACAAAAATACCCTTGACTTTCAATAAAATACTAATAAACCCAATTAACCACTAGGGCCTAGAATAAAATACAATTGACCAATAAAAATACAGTTGACTAATAAAATTGAATAAGAATAAATTAAAATAAATCTTTGCTTGTGCTTCCTGCATCACTGAGTGCTCCAATTCTCTTTCTGCTTGTGACTTGTTCCTTTTGAACTGTCCACCTTTGAAGTAATTTGATCATTTTTGATACATCTCTTGTATTCTATATGATATATGGACCTTCTTCATTGCCTGCTCCATATTTTCTTTCCACCTTTGCTTTCTGGCAGAAGGCAAGGCATGGCAAGGCACTTGTGATGCCTTGCCTTCTGCTAGAAAATAGTTTCTTATATCTCTTGTATTGTGATGCTGTTTAGCTAGTTACATATATTTCATCACCTTAGAAAAGGTTAGAAGGGTAAAATGCTTGTATCAACTATAAAGGTTTAGGGTTAAGTTACTAGATCTTGTTGCAGTAGAGATGGGAACTTTGATACAAAGGTCTTATTTCATTTAGTTTGATACAAAGGTCTTATTTCATTTAGTTTACCCCCAATAAGACCTTGCCGAAATATTAGTCTGGAAAAATGTTCTACTCCTACTAATATGCATAAGTTTTAGTATCTAGTAAAATGTTAGGAGTGACAGAGGCAAGGCTAGCCTATATTGGTGTATGCACATTATAATGTTCTATGTAGCATTTGGAAGAATTTTATTTTATTTGTAAGCTTTTCATTGCCTTTGATATCTAGGATAATGGCAAGAATTTAATTTAGTATGCATCAAATTAGTTTTGTATATGCACAGCAAGTTGCTAGGAACTTTATAGGACTAAAAAGCATGTCATGCATAATAATGTATTTGCTTCTAAACTCCTATATTAGACTTATGTTACATAATTGACTTAATTAAATATTAGTTAGCGATTTAGCTACATATAAGTAGGTCTAAAATAGTTTATAGTTATTTACTATCTAGCTACTAAAAAGTGTATTAAACGTAATTGGCAAAATTAATCTTGCTCATTCTATATCATAACTAGTGTTCTTTTCATATATAATAATAATAATAAAAAATTAAAATGTTATAGGTATATCAACTTTTGAATTATTTTGTTAAGATAACATTTAAATGAAGTAACATAACCACAACCATAAACATAAACATATATACATACAAGATAATGATTTTCTAATCATAAACCTTTTTTTTTTCTTTTTATAAATCTAAATTGTAGAAAAAATGAAAATAAAAATTATTTTATTAGACTTTTTGCAAATCAATATATATATATATTAATTTGCAAATCAATATATAGATTTAAAATTGAGTGAAACAAATAATGTTTAACTTATAAAAATTGACGCAAATATTACAACAAACATTTATATAAACATAAACTATGAATATGAGATCCATTATAAAGATTGAGCATGTGTGTCCCATTTTTTGAAAAAGTACTCCCAATAGAAGGGTGCTTGCAAATGTGGAGAGGAGTGGTAGTAGCATTTCTGCGCTATTTGTTTCCTGAATTCCTCTTCGTTAGGATTTCAGCAGTAATTATGGCTATAGCTAAGCCACTCATGCAAGCTATAGCCGCTAGAACTAATATAAATAATGATAATGTTCAACTTATAGAAATTGACGAAAATATTACAACAAACATTAATTCTTTTTTTTCCAAATAAAGTCTTGTATTTAGTACCAATTAGGGATTAAGAGGTTTAGATACTGAATTTTTGTCTGCCCTTTGATTTTGACGGAAATTCGAGTCTTAAATTAAGCATTTGTTTGGTTTGAACGGTCAAACTTTTGTGTGTGTTGATTTTGATAATTTTTTCATTGGATTTCTTAAATTTGGGTGAGTTTTAACTAAAACTTGACTATTTGATCAAATTAATTTTGATCCTATATTAACAAGTTTGAAAATCTTTTTAAGTTGACTGTTTATGGGGTACAAATCACACTTAAAATTGAGTAAAAAAAATAATAATGTTCAACTTATAGAAATTGACGCAAATATTGCAACAAACATTTATCTAAACATAAACTTGAAACACATGCAATCTATTGAAAAAAAAATTATGTTCATTCATATTCTTTTTTTTTTTTTTTTTTTTTGGGTACCAAGCTATAAACATAAAAGAGAAAATGTAAAAACTTTTTATTAAATTGAGTCTCTTTTTTTTTTCAAAACCAATACCAATGCAATTGAGTCTCTTTTTACTTTGTTAATCGACCAAATGTAAAGACTTTTGATTACTTTTTGATGATTATTCCCCTAATCTTTGGGGGGCAGCTAGCAGCAACAAAGAGGGGGATTATTTTGCTCCCCATGTCGATTCCAAAGCTAACTGGAATTTGTAGTTCACCTTTGTACCCAACTATGAATATGAGATCCATTAAAAGGATTGAGCATGTGCGTCCCCTTTTTTCAAAAAGCTTTCCCGTCAAAAGGGTGCCTACAAATGTGGAGAGGAGTTGTAAATTCATGAAGGTAGTAGCATCCTTGTGCTGTTCGTTTCCAAACTTCCCCTTCAGCGAGATTTCAGAGGTTATGACGGGTATAAACAAGCCACTCAGGCTTGCTATAGCCACCAAAACTAGTATAAATAATGATAATGTTCAACTTATAGAAATTGACCAAATTATTACAACAAACATTTATCTAAACATAAACTTGTAACACATGCAAGCTATTGAAAAAAATATTATGTTCATCCATGTTCATTTTTTTTATTTTTTGCTACCATGCTATACACATAAAAGAGAAAATGTAAAGACTTTTTATTAAATTGAGTCTTTTTTTTTTTTTTTCAAAACCAACACTAAAGCAATTGAGTCTTTTTTTAGTTTGTTAATCGACCAAGGTTATATAAATGATGAAATTACAATTTAATACCAATAAGATTATTAATTGTTGAAGCAACCATGTCAGTGTATATGGCAATGATTTCATTACATAAAATTGAGTGAATAATAAAATTCAAACTCCTGACATCTAATAGAGATTTAAAAATAAAGTTTAATAAAACTAAAAATACTCTCTTCATTATATATGAAAATTAGCACACTATGAGAGAGAGAGAGAGAGAGATCATAATAACCAAGGGGTTAAAAATGGTCCCAGCATGTAGATTACAAATTTCAAGGTGGGTGAGAATAAAATTTAATGATTTTTTCAATTAAATTGAGTTTTTTTTTCTTCAAATAAGGTGGCATAATTTTGTTGCTATCCATTTGGTTACAAACTTGTTAGAGTTAAAAAACTTTCACAACTTTTTGATATGATAAGGTAAAAAATTTGTGATTAGTTCTAGAAGAAAACTTGGATTTGAATTCCACTACCAACTTGTAGTAAGTAGAAAGAAGAAAAAATGGTTGATGTGATGAATTGTAATTTGTACAATATATCTTAAATATAACTCTATCACTAATACCAATTTTATTAAACATCAATCACAACATGTAACCAAATAAAGATGATTTTTTTTTTTTTTTTTTGTGTTACTAATCTTATTATTTTGTTATATTGTAACAATTAGTTTATTATGGAATGATTTATACATTAAAACAAGAGGAAATTTTACTATGTGGGTATATATAAATATCGTGGCATTACATTAAGGGGCGTTTGGTTCGCTGTGATGTGCCCTTAATGTGATGCACATTACGATGAAACTCAGTACATTAATTCCTTTAACTGCATGAGGTATATATATATAGGTTGAAACTAATGTGATGTACATTAAGCGGACGCCATAGTTTGAAACTCTCTAAAAAAAAATTATTTATAGTTTTAAAATGTTACACTTTAACTGCATGAGGTATAATTCCTTAATAAAAATTATCCCAAGAAGCTTGAGAAAAATTGCAGGTTTAAATCATCATTTTTAAAGAAGTGAACTGAAAAAACAATAAGAACCTCATCACGCTATGAACACATGCAGTAATCTTATTAATAATTTAAAAATACAATTAAACCTTATATGAGTAAAATACGTTACGAATATAACGAATTTATCAACTAAAAAACAAATACAATTAAGCCTTATATAAGTAAAGTGTCATTTCTTAAACTATATGATTAGTATTTTATTTATAGGAAATTGAAAATTTTTATTAATTCAGAAATGAAAATAACATCATAGATAAGAGCTTGTTCAAAAAAACAAAGATTCTCTTCAATCCATACAGAAAAATCATCAATGCCAAAAGTATGTTTTGTTAACAAATGAGCAGGCATATTGCCTTGTCGCTGGACATGAGAGAACACAACGCAACGAACCTCTTGCAAGGACCAAACTATGCCATCTAAGATAGGAGCCACCACGGAGGGAGCAAGACTGTGTTCCACTAAAAAGTTAGAGAGAGTCAAAGAAGCACCCTCAAGAATAAACTCCTGAATACCCAAATCTTTGGCGAATTGCACCCCAGCCTCATATGTTTTCGCTTCAACCTCAATAGCCCCCAAAGGAGCTTTTATCTTTTTACTTAGAGCACCAATCACCAAGCCTTGAGCATCCCTAATGATCACCCCCACCTCGGCCTCCTTCTGTGTGGAAAAAACGGCACCATCCACATTCACTTTAAACAATGGATTAGGAAGGGGATACCAGCAGCCATCGTTTTCTCTACATGCCCTGTACTGTGTAAACTAACAGCCTGATACTCCTCCAAATAGTGTTTGCACCAGCCCACTATTTCCACACTGTTCTTCTTAGACCCCCCATGCCGAGCTTGATTTCTGTTAGTCCAGATTGCCAATGCCACAGTGACCACAAGCTCAATTACTTCTCTATCACATGACCAAGTGCCATAAGAAATCCATAAAACTGTGATATTGTAAAGGATCATGCTGTTTAAATAGTTTGGAGCACAACCAAACATCTCGAGCACGTGGACATGCCCAAAACAGATGACCGGAAGATTCAGGAGCTTTATGGAGAGTATATATGCGTGTGTGTGTGTGTAAATGTCTTCTGTAAGTTAAAAGTAAGGACTGTATATTGCCAATAATATGACCTAGACGAGAGAGATGGGACCCAGTTCAGCATTGTCCCCCTCAATAACTAACTCGTTGAACCCGACTTCCATTGCAGACTGAACTGCCCTACGACAGGCAAACATCTCTGCCTTTTCACTTTTAGCTATCATTACCTCACCTCTATCATTCCATGGCCTATCACAGCCCGATCCGAAAACAAGGTCGCATCAAAATTGAGCTTGTAAAAATTTGAGGGAGAGGTACGTTGCCAAGTTGTCGAAGAAGAAGAAGAAGAAGAAGAGCTTTGGGGAATATCCAACCGAGACTGAGTTTGCCCAAAGACCTCCAAGTATTCCTTCGTTTGACTAGTTAGATGACAAAGATCTTAAGTTGGCCAATCTGTTGATTCCATAGCATCCATGCTTGAACCGTAAAGAGCTCGAAATCATCAATGTTCAATCAATCCAGCAATTTTTCCACAAGCTTAATTAGGCAAGTCTTCTTGGTAAGTTCCAAAATTCTCCAAACCAGATAGACTTCCAGCCCATAAGTCTTGAGCCACGTCACATTCCCATAAGGCATGGAGGCATGTTTGTGGAGATCGATTGCCTACAATTCAAACACAGAGCATCGTCAACCACGTCTTCTCATGATGTTATCCCGAGTGGGCAACAAATTTTGGCAAGCCTTCCATAGGAAAACCTTCGCTTTGTTTGGTAGCTGCAACTTCCAAATTAATCTTCTTCCATATAAAACTACCAAAATTTCCAGTTGAGGACTCCACCCAACTAACATCCTTCGCTAATTGCCCAGCTACATGATAACCAGACCTAACCAAGAAAAAGTCGTGCTTGATATGGAGCCAAAACAGAACATCCGGTGAATAGTTATAGCTCAAGGGTAACCAAAGAATAGCGACAACATCCTCTCGATGGAATAGCTGGTGAATGAGGGTTGTGGTTCCATCCATAAGATCATAATCTATTAATTTACAAACTCTATAGTCCTTATCCTATGAGTTAGGCTTATGAATAAATCATGTTTGTAGGATGATTTAGAATCCAAGCATCCTGAACATTCCGAACTGAGGCGTCATTCCCCAAATGCCAACAAGACCCTTTCACCAAAATAGGTTTGGCTACCATAAGGCTTTTCCAATTTCTACACATAAGAATTGTTAGGCCTATGTGTAGCTTCCAAAAAATTACACTTCGGAAAATATTTTGCCTGTAAAGCAAAAACTCTGGCTCTTGTATCAACTGACACCCTTGCTTAGCAAGCATAGCCAAATTAGAAGCTCTTAAATCACGAAAGCCCATTGCCCCTTTTGCCTATGGTTGAGTAAGTCTTTGCCAACTCATCTAAGGGATTTTCCATTCTTTTCCTGTTTTAAATAAATGCTTTTCCTTCCAACCTAGTAATTTTTCCACACCCTATCCTTTAGATCAAGGGAGTCAATCTCGTACTGGAGAATATACCGGTCGGTTTGACCAGTGGAACGATATATTTCGATACCGGTGTACTGTTTCAGGTTTACCATTATTTTTTATATTTATAAATATATATAAATACATATATGTGTGTGTATTATAATAAATATAAAAGTTTGTCATAAAACATTACCTCAATTCAGAACAAATTATTCATGATTTTAGACTTTAGCATCAATTAAAAAGAAAAAAAAAATACAATATAAAAAATAGAAAGCTTAATTGTTCATTGCATACTAAGAAAACAAATAATACTAATAAGTTAATGCAAGTAAGTTGTCATTCTATCCTTACAAAAATTCAAAAAAATTACAAAACTAAAAAAAAAAAAGTTTTTTTTTTTTTTTTTTTTTTTCTGTACCGGCCGGTATGGCCGGTATTTAAACCGGTACGAAACGTTGACGTTTCGATACCGGTATATGTACTGGTACAGTACATACTGGCCGGTACCGGTACAGTATCGACTACCTTACTTAAGATAAGAAAATATCTTTATACTTATATCAATATCTAAATTTTAATGATTAGCATACAAAAATGGGACTTGGTCCCCAAATATTTGAGTTAGTCTCATGATTATCTTTATAAAAAAAAATCGTCCAATTGGTCTAGTAGTTACAAAGTAGGTATTTTTTTCTTAAAGTAATTTTTTATCATAAAATGTGTTCCCTGTACTTGACAATGCTAGTATACCAGCCACTAGACATCTTCTTCATTATTTTTGGTTCAACTCCTACTCTACTACTTCGCTGGTTTTCTCGAGTGTGGTTCCTTGTCTGACAAGTCGTATTTATTCTCATCATCCTGCTTTGCTCTAGCATGTTATGATTTTACATGTTGCTCAAATTTATTCTCTGCAACCTGTACGTTACTCTACTATAATTGCATGCATTTGTCAAGCATTGCTCTCCATTTGGCAATTCTACCCATTTTAATCCAAGCTCTTTCAATTATACACAGAATTCTTTTGTATGACCAATGAGACCACATTTTTTACATAGTTTAAAGCAAATTCTTTCATGCATACCCTGCATGATGTCCATATGCACCTTCCAACTTGAATTGTCTTTTTTATTATTTTCCAATTTAGATTTGTAGGATAATATTCTTTGTACATGGTCTTTCGCCACCCTTATTTCCACACACATTACGAAAGGAATATATCATTCATTTTCATTATATTTTAGTTTTTTATATACTCCAAAACCTAGTATATATAGTAGTACACCAATAGGGCCATAAATGTAATGGGTGAGCACATAATCCCATTGACCTAATCATTTTAGTAAATAGATAGGTTGGTTACCATTAGGCCCAATAAAAAGCCCATTTGGGCTTCAAGAAATAGGTGCAAAATTGGAAAGAAATGCTGAAATTTCAATGTGGACCCGTGCGATAGCAATGAACCCAGTTGGGAGATGCCAAAAATATAGGTTTTAACTGAGCCCACTCTATAACAACTCTCTCGTCTACTTCTACCTACCCAGATGGTGGGTCAATAACAAGTCCAAAAAATTTCTTATAACTATTTTTAAATTCAAAGAAAAAAAAAAAGCTATAACCATTTTCTTGCCCAATTAAGAGCATTCACATTAATTTTTAAATAGATTAGCTAAACTAACCTTATGAACTTCACTTTCGCTATTTTAATAAATAGACTCATGGATCATTCTTAATACTAAATGAGTTCCTGCACAATATGTGGTACAACTTATTATTAGTTTTTTCTAATATTTTAATAAGTTTTGCCAAAAATCTTGTGACTTAACTGATTGTCACCTTAATTTCTTATAGAAACATTTAGGATTCAGATCTGCACTCCCAATTATCGATGTATAAAAAAGATATTTCAATAAATTTCATTGTAAAAATTGTAATCTTTACTTATTTTATATAAAGACAAACTAGAAATACACTAAAAGTAGCATGGTGATTTAATCATACTATATATATATGTGTGTGTGTGTGTTTACAAATTGAAAATTGCATAATATAGTAGCTAATATAGATAGGCATATTTCATGCCTACTAAAAAATGCATATATCTTTCAATTTTTTTTTTTTTTTTTTTTTTTTTTTACATTCATGATTGTGTGTTACTAAATTTTTTTTTCCCCTTCTTGTTAGACACGATTTCAATTGTTGCAAAAACAGCTAAATTTGAATAAAAATGCCATATTTCAAACCAATTGTTTCTCACATAAAAAAGAATCAATTGTTTTCTCATATAAATCTTAGAAAAATGATATTAAAATTTCATTATGCTTAAAATAATTAATATAACAAAATAAACATATTTATTATATTAGTAATCTTTCTAATTACATAGAATACATACTACAGTATTAGTTACACATAAACACATATACACACGAGCGCACACACACAAAAGAGTTAGGAAATTTAAGGGATTACAGTTAATTTTAGTGAATTTACAAATATTTAATTTTTTTATGGCTTTTGTGACAATTGTTGTCAAAACAATTAAACATGAGTAAGAATGTCATATTTTAAATTTATTATTATTATTTCAACTAAAAAATTATTTTCTATATAGAGTTTATAAAAATAGTCATATAAATTCATTTAATATAAATAATTAATGCACAACAATAAATAATAAATATATGCATTTACTCTATTGTCTAATTCAATAAACTAATACTTTAATATAAATACAAACTTTGTTGAAATAGAATACTATATAAAGATAATTTTAAAGAATGTGCTACATGGCACAACCTTATACTTTCTGTAGGGATAAAAACCCTGAATGATATAATGGGCCATGAGCTTTGTCCGAGGACGCTAAATGGTCCGAGGAGGAGGAGCAAATAGTATTAAGGGTTCCAGTTTAAAGGTTTCATGAGTAAGGAACGAATGGAAGGCGATCTGAGGAGGAATCCTTCCTCGGACATGGCAGATGCAGCTCAAGTATGTATCCCAGCAATTAGGGTGACTCTCCAAGGAGCTTCAATGATAGAGATGCACCTCATGAACATACGAGAATAAAGGAAACCATAAGTATTTGTAGGAAAGCTGCTACCACCGCATTAAATGCACTACAACTACTCTTCTGGCCGCATTTATGTGGAAAAGACCTCTGAATAGTGCTTCCTTGGCTACCGTAACTCACAGAAAGTCAAAAAAGATGTCTGATGGGACAAGTACTCAAGTGAGGGCTCAGATGATCAACAAATGTAGAGTCAAGACGATCCAAAGGGAGCTATATAATGTAAGGAACCCTCCATGAGGAGGGGATCGAAAAAAGAGAGAGAGAACACGGTAGCATTCAAAAACCATACTTATATCCAATTGTTATTGATTTATATGATAAAACACCTCCTCGGACGGTAGATTCATTTTGATATACATCATTTACTCTTACTTGATCAACTTATAAATCCATACTAGCCGTTATCCAACTCATTAACACCTAATTCTTTAACTTACTCTCTACAAATTTATTGTATTGAACTCATTAGTCTCAGTTCCCATACATCTTGAACGGGATGCGAAACGTGCCCGATACTTTCCAATATGAGATATTTGCTTTTTTATATAAATATATATATATATTTATATATATTTTTTTTTTTCATCCCCTTTAACCATCACATATCCATCTTCTCAACAACACCACAGCCAATCACCACCATGGCTGTATACACGACAAAAAAGCTCCAACATTTCTTGATGGTTTGGGTCAACTCAACGGAAATAGTGGCTCAACAGTTAAGTAGTGCACCCAAGGCATTTACTTGCTTTTAATTGAACTGATCTTGATTGTTCAGCCATGGCTTCTCTTTCTTTGTTGCTAGCTGTCCATTCATACTACTCCAAACAAAACCACCAAGCATCACCAATCACAACAAACAAAATCACAAACCTAGACCACTCGCACCACTTTTCACAAGAAACCACCTTCAAAAACCAAACCCACCAAGCACCGCCAAACCTACCAAACCCATCACCGGCTAAACCCACCTTCAAGCTTGCATTGCCAAGCAATCACCAAAACCACCTTCAAGCACCACCATGACCCATTTTTTAGCTTGATTAATGATGGGTTGCTGTGGTGGCCTGGTGTGGGATTAAATTGGGTTGATTTCACATGAGAGAGAGAGAGAGGACAGACGAGAAAGAGAGACAAGAAAAGAATAAAAAAAGCTTTGGCGATGAATAGTATGATCGCTACACGTGGCCTATCACTATTCATTGGTGAAGTTGGTACTTGTAGTTTTAAGGGTCTCTAGCTATTTTTTTTAGCATCAGGTAAGAGTCTGATGCAAATGCTCTATCCCTCTAGCCTTTAGCACATTGGTTTGTGTGAGGTGCACCTTAATCATGATGTAAGCTTGGATGTGCAGATGAGTACGGAAATTGGTAGAGGAATTTGAGTAATGTTTGTATTTTTTTAAAATACATGTGGGTAAAAAAATGTATAATATTATTTAAAAACTGAAAATATGTTGTTTAACTACTCTACAGGTCATATCTCTGGACTTTCTACTGAGCGGCCTAAGCTCACCGTTTTTTTTTTAGAATCCTAAGCTCACCGTATTTGATGGTCTTCAAACCGTGAAAAAGATGAATGGATAAATTAGACTTTAAATCATACAGTATATTGTAAGAGTGATTTTTAATTAAATCATATAATTTTTTTACATAACACATATAATAGGATTGGAATCTATGACATTAGATTAAATCCTATAATTTCAAAATAGAATAGTCATAAGACTTTTTTTTATTATGGATATCGAGGTTAATCATTAATTCTTTATTTTTCTACATTGTATTATTAGTGTAAGAAATTGCTACATAACGTAAATTTTAAAAAAGAAAAATGATACTAGGGAAGTTATTTTTAAAGACAAAATTATAAATGGTCTGGTTAATGTATGCTCTTAGGCCACATATTAATTATCTATTTTTAGAAATATTTTATGGAGAATTGAAAAAATTGTCAAAAAAATTGGTAACTTTTTCATTTTCTAATAAAAAGTTTCCTGAAATGGTTTATATATAAACGAAAATACACTTTTGGTCCCTACATTTTGAGTCTATTCTCATTTTGATCTCTAAATTGATTTTGCACCTATCTCTCAGTCTTGAAATCAAAAAATCGTTTCCATTTTGGTCCATGCCGTCAACTTACTAACAGAAAATTCCTACATGGCAAACTGAGTGTCATATTTGCACAATAAATGCTGACATGGCTAATAACATAAATAATAATAAAATATGACATGTCAGCATTTTAATTTTTTTTTAAAAGCCACGTTAGAAAATTTAAACAAAAAAAATTTAATTTAATTAAAAAAACCTTAAATCTAATTTAATTAAAATTTTAATTAAAAAAAGCCACGCTAAAAAATTTAAACAAAATAAATTTAAAAAACCTTAAATCTAATTCAATTACAAATTTTAATTTAAAAAAATTCATAAGAACGTTACAACTTGTTCTTGTTCTTCCCATATCAAACCCAGCAACCAAGAAGAATGAAGAACAATTAACCCAATTCAACCCAAATTCATCACAATAAGCCAGCACCATCAACACAACCCAATCACCCAAATTCATCAAACCTCAGACACAACCCAAATTCAACACCTCAGAGATCATCAAACCCAGCACCATCAGATCTACTACAAACCTCAGAGAAAACCCAATCCAATCATCTTTATCCGAACTCTTCTTCTTTGTTGGAACATCAACCTTCCCACCATCTTCATCTTTGTCCTGTTCATCGTTTGCAAGCCAAGCGAGCTTTACTGTTTGAAAAGGAGTCTGTACGATCAGATCCAAATCTACGAGAATCAAACGATGTACACCACACTTCAAATCCTCGAGTTGTAGATCCACGTAGCGCAACAAATGTTGAAACGAGTCATTGAGCGAGTCGAAGCTCAGAAATTCAAAAAAGCTGCGAGTGATTGTTATTTGATCGAGTGGATCTAGAAGCTTCTCTCAAAATTGAAGATCTTCACGTGTTAATGGACCCAGACGATTTTCTCAAACTCAAGAACCAACTCAACGTTAATTCTATTAACAAAACGCAACCCTTCTGACGTGGCTTTTTTTTTAAATTAAAATTTTAATTAAATTAGATTTAAGGTTTTTTAATTTAATTTAATTATTTTTGTTTAAATTTTCTGATGTGGCTTTTTAAAAAATTAAAATGCTGATGTGTCATATTTTATTAGTCACGTTAGTATTTACTGTGCAAATAGGACACTCCATTTGTCATATAGGATTTTCCTGTTAATGGGTTGATGGCAGGGACTAAAATGGAAACGATTTTTTGATTTCAAGGACTGAAGTAGACGCAAAATCAATTTAGGGACCAAAATGAGGACAGGCCTAAAATGTAGGGACCATAAATATATTTTTGCCATTAACATATGCCTTAAGGCACACGTTACTAAAACCCAATTATAAAATCAAGGAGAAAACTTTTTCTAAATAATGGGCTAACTTTTAGGAAAAGAATGTGAATGTGTATATCTTTATGAAGGGATGGAATGAATGAGACAATTGGTATTTTTAATTTTTAATTTAAAAAAAAAAAAAAAAAAAAAAAAAAAAAAAAAAACTTAAACTTTTGGATTTTGAAACTATGTAATTACTCAAATGACCCTTTTTTTTTTCACTTTTTAAGTTTTAATAAGGAGAATGCGAGGGTGCTATGGTGTTACATTCCATTTCCATTACCCTAATAAATGGGCATTTAAAAAAAAAAAAATGAAAAGTCATGCTTGATGGCTTGAGTTATTTGTAAAATCCAAAATTCCAAAAATGGATTGAGTTGATGGCTTGAGTTTTTTAGTAGGCTACTAGTAGAGGATTCTAAAATCCAAAAATTTAGGATATTTGTTTTTGTTCAAAATTGTATTTATTTTTTTTTTTTAAATTGTTGACCAAACAAATTTGAAGCTCAATTTGAATTTGAAAAACAACAAGAGAGTGGTTCTATTTTGAAGACAATATTGTACATGAGAGTTAGAGATCTATTTTTATTGAGTTATCCTTCAATTTTGTCTCTACTTAAACTTAGGGTGTAGGGATACTTTTGAACCAATGACATGTCCACCCCAAACAAGGGAAGCACCTTTAATAGTAGTATAGATGACCCCCTTTCTCTCTCTCTCTCTCTCTCTCTCGCTCTCTCTACTAATTTTATAAAATAAAAATAGTTTTTTTTATAGATTTATTGAACTTTAATTTTAAATCTCTACTAGATGTTGGGAATTTGAATTTTACTACTAGCTCAATTTTATGTAATGAAAATTACCAAATACATCAATATGGTTGTCTCAACAAATAAGAATCTTATTGGCATTAACCACTGGTTGCAATACTTATATCATTGTGGTCTATTAACAAAGTTGAATTTGTTTTCAAAAAATAATATAATAAAATTTAGTTTGATAATTTTTCCTATTTTCACAATATTTCACTTGATTTTAATAGTGATTTTTGAATAGTCAACTTAAAAAAAAATTCAGGTCTTTTATTATAGGATCAAAATTAATAAAATCAAATGGATGAGTTTTAGTCAAAGCTCACCAAATTTGGTTAGTCCTATAAAAAAAAATCAAAATCACCAAAAACAATAAGGAACTGCCATTAAAACCATGTAAACGTTTAATTTAAGACTCAATTTTTAAATAACAAATCTTGGTGGTGCAGAATTTATTATCCACATATCTTAATCCGTAATGCATGCAAAAAATGTCACTATTTTTATTTATATAAAAGGATAATTCAATAAAAAATTATTAACTACACTTTTTAGAAATTGACAAAAATATTACAACAAATAATGTTTGACTTATACTCCACAGAATTTGAACTCTTACAAGTAACATTAAACAGCAAGATTATCAACTTGCATTTAATTGTATCTAAAAAACCATGCATTTAATTATTTGAAATTTTATCAATATATTTTTCAAACATATTTCTAAACTTAAACATAATTTTATACATAAACATGTAGTTAAAACTAAAGTTGTAATATATGCAAGCTATTGAACCATTCGTTTTTTT
The DNA here is from genome assembly GCA_030021035.2 of Notholithocarpus densiflorus. Lineage (NCBI taxonomy): Eukaryota > Viridiplantae > Streptophyta > Magnoliopsida > Fagales > Fagaceae > Notholithocarpus > Notholithocarpus densiflorus. The sequence continues at coordinate 27,324 of JARYZH020000969.1, read as the reverse complement.
TTTTTTTAAATAAAATTATTCATTCCATATACATTTTTTTTATTGTACTATGCTATACACAATAAAAAAGAGATGAAAAGATCTTTTAAATTCAGTATTTTTTTTCAAAACCAATACCATTGCAATTGAGAATATTTTTACTTTCTTAATAGACCAAAATGATATAAATTGTGCAATTAAAGGTTAATACCAACAAGATTCTTGTAGAAGCAGCCATGTCAACATATTTGATAATGATTTCAATACATAAAATTGAGCATTTAGTAAAATTCAAACTCCCAACATTTAATAGAGATTTTAAATTAAAATTTGATAAAAATAAAATGAAAATGGCTTTATTTTATGCTTAAATTAGCACACTATGAGAGAGAGAGAGAGAGAGAGAGAGAGATCATAATAACCAAGGTGCTAAAAATGGTCCCAACATGCAAAGGTGGCTCTTTTTACAACACTATGTTTATAAGTGGAAGAATTGATATAATTCAATTTCAAAAATAGATTCAAAAGGCATATGCAATATCGCGTGATAAATATTTTATTTAACCTATCAATCTAATTGTTTGTTAATACAGACAAAATGAAGGCAAACCTATGAAATTATTTCAATATTAGATCTTGGACATAAATTAATTTCGAATAGAATCTCTTTAGAAAGAAGATCAAGCCCAATTGTTATTGCAGTTTGTGTTTAACAACATGTTTATGTATAGAATTATGTTCATATTTATAAATTTTTGTTGTTGAATATATTCAAATTTTGGCAAATAATTAAATTCAAGTGGATACTTTTATTGTTTGATGTTACTTGTAAGAGTTTAAATTCTGTATAGTATAAGTTGAATATTATTTGTTGTAATGTTTGCGTCAATTTCTAAAAATTATAGTTAATGAAATATTTTATTAATGAAATTGATTCTTTTTTTCCAAATAAAGTCTTGTATTTAGTATGCATTAGGGATTAAGGGATTTAGATACTGAAATTTTTGTCCACCTTTTGATTTTGATGGAAATTTGAGTCTTAAATTAAGCATTTATATGGTTTGAACGGTCAAACTTTTGTGTGTGTTGATTTTGATAATTTTTTTTTATTGGATTTCTCAAATTTGGGTGGGTTTTAACTAAAACCCAACTATTTGATCAGATTAATTTTGATACTATATTAACAGCTTGAAATTCTTTTTAAGTTGACTATTTATGGGGAACAAATCACACTTAAAATTGAGTAAAACAAATAATGTTCAACTTATAGAAATTGACGCAAATATTACAAAAAACATTTATCTAAACATACACTTGTAACACATGCAAGCTATTGAAAATAAAATTATGTTCATCCATGTTTTTTTTTTTTTTTGGGTACCATGCTATACACATAAAAGAGAAAATGTAAAGACTTTTTATTAAATTGAGTTTTTTTTTTTGTCAAAACCAATACCAATACAATTGAGTCTCTTTTTGCATTGTTAATTGACAAAGTGTAAAGACTTTTTATTACTTTTTTGATGATTGTTCCCCTAATCTTTGGGGGGCAGCTAGTAGCATCAAAGTGGGTGATTAGTGTGCTCCCCATGTTGATTCCAAAGATAATTGGAATTCGTAGTTTGCCTACGTACCCAATTACAAATAGGAAATCTATGCATTTCAATCCCACTTTATCTAAAAGCACTCTCGTCGAAAGGATGCCTGCAAATGTGGAGAGGAGTTGTAAATTCATGTAGGTAGTAGCATCCTTGTTCACCATGTTCTATTTTTTTGGTACCATTCTATAAGCATAAAAGAGAAAATGTAAAGAGGGAAAAGAAAATAATTGTGTGTTTATAGCTTTCTATAACATGTCATATTTTGCATGTCATACTTTTATATTGTAACTGAAATCTCTATCATGCAAACCCCTCAATAACCATGGTAGTAGTAGTTGTGGATCGTTTTCCTTAGATTTGTGTACCCATTGACAAACCTTCCAATTCATTGCCTAAAACTCACTTGTTCCTTTCATGTTATTTGTAAAGGACAAATCTTGCACACACTAATGAAGCCTTCCTTACGTCACATGTTAAGGTGATCTCATCAAATTTATTTTTTACAATTTAGAATAATTTAATATAGAGTAATATATTTCATAATCATATTTTTATTTATTATAGGGACAATCATAAATGTAATATAAATATATATATATATATATATATATATTGTCGTACTAAAATGAAAACAATACAAACTTTCTCAAACCCTATTTTTTTGCCCTACAACCTAAAACACCAAAAAACGTAACTAAAAAAATTAATAAAACTTAACACCGATTAATTGGGCCAATTAGGAAAATAATTTGTTGTTGATAATCTATTAAGGTTATTTTCTTTACAAAAATTGCAATTTTGTGAACACAAAACATATTGTCAAATAAACAATTATGAGCAAAATCTAAGAATTAAGCTTTTATATATGCATTATTATAAAATAATAATAATTAAAATACAGTGGCAAAAGCTAAAATTTGTCACCCATCCGATTATTTTCATTTGACTAGCCTTTGTTTTTCTCTGAATAAGTGACATTATAGAGTACTTCTCTAATACAACTATTAAGAGTATTTTGTCCAACCAAAGGGATTAAAAAATAAACAAAACTTAGTAAATTCTAATAGTTTAACATCTAAATTAATTGATCAAAATAAAAAATCAAATTCTAACTTGCAAAAAAACTTATTATTAACCAAATTGAATCAAACCAATGAGATAAAGAAAAAGAACTTGTGATCGGGAATTGGAATGCCAAATAGCTAAATATGCATAAAAGTCAATACAAATTTACCAAAAAGATAAATAAATGAGATGTGACAATTAAATCAAGAACAACAAAAAGAACCATTAGTAGAAAAAAAGTAATTGAAATAATATTAAAAAAAACTACCAAAACAGAAACAAAATTGGAGAAAGAGAGAGAATATTGACATTTTTTTTTTTGTCGTGAACAACTTGAAAGGAATAAGGGACAGTGGTGGAGGCATAAATTTTTTTCAAGGGGGCCAAGCTAAATATAATATGGTTCTTAATTAAAAAAATATAATAACTCAACATTGTTGTGCTCTACATTCTATCATGATGCTAAAATTGATTTTGAACTCAATTTTTTGAACTCTTTTTTGATTTACATTGTAAAACGATCGCTAAAAAATTCATTGTTTAATCCTGACTTCTATATTGAGTAGTAACATCTGAATCTTAAACAAATTTTCTCTTAAAATATACAACAAATGTGAATGTCTCATAAATTATCCACACTTTAATAACTTAAACTTATAATTTATAATCTAGTTATATATTTTTTAAAGAAAATGTAAACAATAAAGTGAATAAACTGTATAACATGTACTGTCAAAAAAAAAAAAAAAAAAAAACCTAAACAATCTATAAAATAACTTAATATAAAATAAAATAGTAGAAGTTAATGCTCTGTTTGTTTAGCTGGAAAACTTTCTATAAAAATAGTTTTCCAGATTTTTTAGTATTTGGTAGCATAAACAAAATTGGTCAACAGAAAACTATATTTGGTCAATGGGAAACCCTAATAAAAATGTTTTATGTAGATCTTGATTTTTTTAAAGATAATGTAAGATTACTTTTTATTTTTATTAACTTAAAAAGTATCAATATTTATTCTTTCTCTCTTATGTTTCATTTTGAATTATCAAAAGGTGAGTTGATTGCAAAAAGACCTTAAAAAATATATACCATTGTAAAAGAATTACTTTAGTTTTCTTTTTAAAAAGAAAAATCAACATATAAAATTTGACACATTGGTAAGGAGATAATGTGACAATATGTCATAATTCTAAGGTTATATAATAGAATGTTTTTTTTCCTTGGAGTTATATTTTGTATATTTCTCCTTCAATTACATCAATACACAGCTGAATGTATAGATGCCCATTTCCAACAGTTTGGATGAATTTGAAATTATGAAGTAGAAATCTACAGAATTATATATTTAACAATGTGTTTTTTGTTTTTTCTCATGTAAACCCAAAATTCACAATTTCTATTCTCTCTCTCTCTCTCTCTCTCTCATATTTTCTTTTCATCACCCTCCCAAACCATAATCCCCTCTCCGTTTTCCCTCCAATTCTCTATCACTCTCTCTCTAAAGCTTTAGCAATCTTTCTCTGTGGACTCAAATGACGATATGCACAACATAAATGATCTTGAGTCCGTGACTTATGCAACGATGAGACCGAGGATACCCATATAAACTATTATTGTGGTGGCGTCAAAACAGAGAGAGAGAGAGAGAGAAATGGGAAAAATAAATAAATAGGAATAGAGACTTTAGTTAATGTAGAAGCAAAATGCAAAATTAGAATCCTCGTTCTTTTGGATTCTAATTTCTACTCTAGAAAATACAATTTCTAAAATGCATTCTCCGCAAAATTGCATTTATCGTATTTCAGAAGCCAACCATGCATGATACATGTCTTTTTCTTTTCTTTTTTTTGCAAAATGCATTTTTTACCTGAAAGTTGTGAAAGGCATTCTTAATAGAGTTAGGTGTCAAACTTAAGTGTTAAATTATCTATTCTTCCAAAAGTTTAAACAATTGGAAAATAGTAAATTTTAACTATTTAACCACACAATTTTAATGTTATCCTCTCACATGTGGGCTCAAACTAACTTTTAATAGGAGATGACCAATACATGAAATTTAAATGGAAGGTAGAGTAGAGGAGACAATGATCAAACTTAGGATCTTCTACTCTAATACTATGTTAAATTAGTGAAACTATTGAAAAATAGTAAATTTAATTACATAAAACATTATTCTACCACTAAGTTGGTCCAATGACTGTTAAAACACATCTTTATAAGAACGGCCTCTACTAGATTTCAAATCAGCCTATTGAAAGGCTTAGTATTTCCCTGAAAGGTTCAGCCTTATGAGTCAAGTAGTTGATATATAATGGCTATACATATATAAAGTTTTACCTTAGAAGCATGCAAGACCTTGTCATAAATTTTTTTTTCTTGTTTATGCAATCAATAACTATTCTCAAAGAGTATTTTTTTTGCTAAATATTCTCTAAGCGTATTAAGCCATATGATTAGCCCAACTAAAATTTTGCTAACAAAAACATTGGGTTAGCTTATAAAACTAGTGAAATTCACTTCTAGCTATAGTGAATATGAGTCAAATCTGACTAGCAATCACAATAAACCCCAACCTCAAACCACTGAACCCACAAGGGCCACAACCATGAAATTCTTCAAGCCGTCGCGATCAAGCTAATAACCAATTACCCACTCAAAGTCATAGCGGGGAGGCTAAAATATTGTTTTACACAGAAAACATGCAAGCTAAAATTAACTTCCAAATATAGAATTTTATATTAATTTAACTTCTTCTTCTTTTTTTTTTTTCAAACGATTTTTAATTGAAAATAAGATCTGTGTCTTTCCAAGTCGATGGCCTTATCTAGGTTCTCAACATTCTAAGACGAGTTTAAAATAAAATTCTTAATTTTGTACAAGGACACACTTGGTACTATGAATTGTATAATACTAGTTAATGTTTTTTGATAGACGTATAATACTCGTTAATTGAATAAATATCACCATTACTTTTCATTACAATAAAGGCGGGCATTTTCTACATTAGAAGACACGATAGACATATATACATAATATACTCTCTAAGGCCAAAATGGCAAAATAGCCCTTTTTTACACACTTTCCAACAAAATGGCCCCTGTCTAAAACTATTTAGGGATATGCCCTTATTTTGAAACTCGATTTTCTTAAAATCGAGTTTCAAATGTAAAACTCGATTTTTGGACAACCGAGTTATAGCGAAATGAAACTAAAAAAAAAAAATTTTTGTGTAACTCGAGTTCCATTCAAGGAACTCAAGTTCATGAAAGTCAAGTTTCTAGTGTGGAACGCGAGTTCATGGAACTCAAGTTCCTTGAAAATATTCAAATGGAACTCGAGTTCAATGAACTCGAGTTCTTTGAATCGAACTCGAGTTCCACAATTTTTTTTTTTTTTTTAAAGTTTCATTTCGCTATAACTCAATTGTCCAAAAATCGAGTTTTACATTGAAACTCAATTTTCTAAATATCGAGTTTCAAAACAATGGCATATCCCTAAATAGTTTTAAACATAGGGCATTTTGCTGGAAATTTTGTGAGAAAGGTGTAAAACCCCATTTTGGCCTACTCTCTAATAATAATCATATAGTTTAAGAAGCTGAACTTTAATCATATAAGGCTTAATTGTATTTGTTTAATTAATTCATAAATTCATTGTTTCATAATGTAGTAGGCTATCTATTAGCTCATATAAGGGGTTTTTTTTTTTTTTTTTGGGTGTGTGGCTAAAGTGCCCCTATAAGAGCAACCACATCAGCTCTTGCAAAGTCTTGCAAAATACAAAAAATAATTTATTTTACACATTTTGACCAAAAAAACACCCACATGAATTCAATTTATTCATTGCGTAATGAAGTTTTTATTGCTTTTTGAGTTCACTTCTTTAAATGGTTTAAACATGCAATTTTTCTTAAGCTTGGGATAATTTTAATAAGGAATTAAACCTCATGTAGTTAAAGTGTAACATTTTAAACTACAAATAATTAAAGAGTGATTACCTTTTAACTTTTTCTCAGAAAAAAAGATCTTTTCATAAATTTTAAATTCAGTAATTGTCTTGCTTTTATATATATGCATTGTTTGAAGTTCCATTTACTGTAGCCTGTACTTAATTTAATGCCACGATATTTATATTTAATTACCTCCTTGTTTCCATGTGTAGATCATTCATTAATCAACTAATTTTTACAATATAATAAAATAATACGTCTAGTGACAAAATAAAAAATCATCATTTTTTTGTGACATGTTGTAATTAATGTATAATAAAATTGATATTAGTGGTAGAGCTATATGTAAGAAATATTGTACAAATTACAATTTATCGATTCAATATTTTTTCAATTTTTCCGCTTACAACAAGTTGATCAATGGAATTTAAATTCAAGTTCTCTTATATGGGAGAATTGGACAACAACACTGAATTGCAAATCTCTTACCTTATCACATCAATCTGTTGTTAAAATTTTTAACTCTAATAAGTTTGTAACTGATGATGTGCTAAAATTGTCAATGACTTGTAGGCTCCAAATCACTCCAATGGATACCTGTGTAATAAGAACAAATGGACCAAATAGAAGGCACCGGTGTGGTATCGGCTAAAAACCCTCCGAAGGTCAAGTTAGTGAACAAGGAATCTCCAAGAACTCTACAATGAGAGAGCTAGGGATTTTCTACGTACCTAAGAAAAGTAGAGGTTTGGTGCTTATATAGCGGTGAGTGGTGAATCGTAATCTCTCCGAAGTAGGGATCTTTCCTTGCAGGGAGGATCTGGAATTCAGGGTTTCCAAGATTTTAGGGTGTCTTTCCATATGATAGAGATATGGGTGAGTAATGGGCTTTATCTTGCGTGTTACGCAAGAAGTTTCCATGTACAGGTATTCATAGGAGCCAAGCTAGGCCACGCTGGACCCGTCGAACTCTTCACCTCGTCCAAGGGTTCTCCGTCAGTTTATTGAAGTGCCTGTTGGGTCGTTATATCAGGGCCGTCGCTCCTGTTGCCATCACTTTTGCTACCATCGCTTTGGGTCTTTTGTTTGCTTCCGTAAGGCCAACGGACCCATAGTAATTGTCGGCTTCCTTATGTGATGGGTATTAAATTTTTGTCGAAAATACCCCTATCAGTTGCCCCTTACTCCGTGATACCGTCGGCCTTAGCTAACAGGTCGCGGAGTATACGAGTATTTATGACCATTAATTAGGTGTTTCATCGGAGAGAGTGTCATTAAATGGCGTAGGCAACCCTAGGCTTAAATGTTAGGCGACACGTGGCATTCGCTGGTTGGCCTTGTTTCTAATAAGAGGCATCACTTCGTATGTCTCGCCCCTTCTCTTTATAAATAGTGCCCCCCTTTTCCTTTATTCGTTTTCTCTACTTTGTTTTCATTCCCTAAAATTTTTGAGATTAGAGCACCTGTGTCGATTTGTCGTTTAACAGCATCCGTCTTCTATGTTCACTCCATCTTCTACGAGGCCACCGTCGCTTCCAAGGATCGTCCACTTTTCGTGTAAGTTCCTTCCCCTTTTTCTTTCTTCCCTTTTATTTATTCATTTTTCTAGCTGGTTGTCACCCATATAGAGACCCATCGAATAAGTTCTTAGAATACCTATGTCGCTTGTAGGTGAATAGATGTTAGGTGATAGTGAAACGATAAGTGAACAATCATTGTCAGGCCGTGAGGGTGCGGGCTACGATGAAGTCTATCTGTCTGGCTGCAAGCCTGAGGAGGATGTCTCCTGGTCCCCAGAAAGGGAACCATCTGCTTACTCCCCTGCCGAGGAGGAAGAGGAAGAGTATGAAGAAGATGGGGGGGAGGTAGGGGGTGACGAGGATGAGGAAGGAGAGGAAGAGGAGAACGATGAGAAAGGTGTTGGAGGAGAAGGCATCGAGGAAACAATGCGCCAAGCAGACAGCGATGGTCCTAGGCCCTTCATTCTTCCTCTCATATGGACTGGAAATGACTTCTACCCTACCATGTCCTCCAACGTTTTCAACAAACTCCGCGACCATTTCCAAATTCATGATAACATATCGATCCGTGTACCGAGGAAGTTTGAGAAATGTTACTTGGGGAAGACAGCAGACATTGGTATGTATGATGCCATGTTTGCTGCGGATCTGAGGTTGCCGTTAACGGAGCTACACCGTCAGTTGGCCAATTATCTCGAGCTATCCATCAGCCAGATAAATTCTAACGCTTGAAGGATATTCCTCAGGGCCAAAGTGATATGGGGTCAACTAAGTGGTAGCCATCGTCACCTTACCCTTGACTAGTTCTTCTACTATTATAAACCTCAACAGATCTCGTCGTCAAAGGGCATTTATCACTTCTTAGCTAGGAAGACGTCACTTAAGCTGGTGTCGGATATGCCTGACTTAAATAGAATTTGGAAAAATAGGTACTTTTTTGTCCAAGGGACGAATTGGGTGTGTAGACGTGAGGAATGAGACAGCATGCCTGACGGGTTTGATAATGCATAGGGTATTGTGAGGGATTCAGGTGTGCTATCGTCTACATCCTTTTATCTTTACCTTACCCATTTTCGTTACGTATCTAACACTTCTCTTGTTTTTGCTTTCAGCCCAGGTCCGTCCACAAGTTACTAACGAGCACGAGATTTTATCAAGTGTGTCTTGGAGATTCCCTTCGCGCAGAGGAAGTGGAAAGATTTGGTGACCCTTGATACTCTCCATGCTTACTATGATGGTCCGGTGCCAACACCAATAGCCTGTCGACTTCACGCTTACACCCATCACCATAAGTTATACCTTTGTCCATCTCTCTCTAGTATACCTTCTACTATCTTAAACCTTTCTGTCGTCTTTTTGCAGAAATGGACGCAGGCACACAGAGGGCCTTAGTGAGGAAGGCCGCTGCTATACGCAAGCAACAGGGGCAAGCTTTAAGGTCGACCTCTAAGAGGCCACTAAAGCCACTTTAAAAAGGAAAAACGACAGCAAAGACGACAAGGACAACTATCCGCCTAAGAAGGGGACGGGCCCGTCCGTTGGGGATCATCAGCGGAAGTCTCCTTCTCCTTCTCCTCCCCCTCCGCCATGGAGTTGGGAAAGGCTTAATGACGAGTAAGGGGCCAGCCATCTTTGACCCTGTCCACAGGTTGGTCACTTACAAGGACTACGCTGTCGAGATGGTCACTTTGATCATCAAGAAGATGGACTTAGATCCTTGTGGTGAGCATTCCTCAGAGGACTTGGGGGCTTCCGGCCTTTTCGACCTGTCCAGGGTACGTTTCCGTCACTTATAAGACTTGGTTTATTTTTTGCATTCTTGCTCTAATCGTCGGTTCTTATTTCAGGCTTTAGTGCGCATAAAGGCCCTACAGGACAAGTGTGTGGCTAATGAGATCTGACGGTTCCGTAAGCATTAGGAGATATAGAACAAGGAATAGACACAGTATGCAAAAGCTGTCCGTACCCTTAACGAGGAGCTGATGACGAAAATTGTGGTGCTTGTAGAAGAGACCCGTCAGCGGGTTGAGACAGAAAAGGAGAGGACCGATCTAGCGACGAAACTGGCTGATTTTCATGAGTAGATGGAGAAAGCTAAGGGTGATGCCGTGGCGGAGTTCCGGACCTTGCAACCCTACTTTGACGCGTGCGGTGCTTACTATGACGACGGGTTCGATGACTGCTTAAAACAAGTTGGATCCGTCTACCCTACTCTAGACTTGTCCAAGATCGCCATAGATGAGACCGTACCGCAAACTCCTAGAGGGGATGACACTGCCAGCAACGAGACCAATGATTCTGTTCATATGGTTGAGCAAGAGGTGAAGGATGACGATGTAGTCATTGTTCAGTCTGTCCTCGAGGGTCCCAATGCCCCTGTAGTTCCATCAACTATGGATTCGTCATCTGGAGATGGCCCGACTACCGTGAACTCAACTCTCTCTGATGCTCCCCCATCTTGATTTCCCCTTTTTTTTAAGTTGTATTTAAGTTCTACTTTTTATAAGTTCATTTGTCAAACAGTGAATGCCCCTTTGGTTTTTGGGCTTTTATGTAAAACATTTTACCCTCTAGGCCTTTATCTGTTGTTTTTGTCCGTCGCTTGTGTTTTATTTTTATTGAAATCACAAATATGCCCGAATCACAAATATGCCCCCGTCGCATTTGCACCAACAATGTTTTAACATATTTTACTTAATATGTTTCCATTCGTTCGTCTCGTAGGACTTATCATATTTTGTAAGCTAAGTATCCGTCGGTAACCCCGTAGTTGGGTCTTGGCAAAATTTTTAAAGATCAGGTACCCGTTCGTCCACCTCGTAGGTAGGACTTGACAAAATTCAAAGGATCACATACCCATCCGTCCACCACGTAGGCAGGACTTGGCAAAATTTCAAAGACTAGGTACCCGTTCGTCCACCCCATAGGTAGGATTTAGTGAAAATTTTTAAGACCAGGTACCCGTCGATACCCTTGGTCGTTTGTCCAACCCGTAGGTAAGACTTAATAAAAAATTTTAAGATCAGGTACCCGTCAGTATCCTTGGTCGTTCGTCCACTCCACAAGTAGGACTTAATAAAATTTCTAAGGCCAGATACCCGTCGGTATCCTTGGTCATCCGTCCACCCCGTAGGTAGGACTTAATAATATTTCTAAGACCAGGTACCTATCGATATCCTTAGTTGTTCGTCTACCCCGTAGGTAGGACTTAATAATATTTTCAAGACTAGGTACCCGTTGGTATCCTTGGTTGTCCGTCCACCCCATAGGTAGGACTTAATAATATTTCTAAGACCAGGTACCCGTTGATATCCTTGGTCATCCATCCACCCCGTAGGTAGGACTTAGTCTGATTTGCATGGTCTACTGAAAGGTGGAAAGTAGAGTGTCGTTTCTAATAATGCATCTAAGTCTTATTATTAATAAATAATAGAAAGAGCCAAAAAGAAACTCAACATCCTTAGAGTCTTAAAAATGGAAAAAAAAATCAACTTTTGATATAAAAATTGGAAAACAAAAAGAAAGCAATAAAATAAGCTGCATCTAACTACTACTGGTAATACTTCCTCAAGTGCTCAGTGTTCCACAAGTGATGAAGCCTCTGCCTGTCGAGGGTTTCTAAGTAGTAAGCCCCCTTCCTATGGCAGTCGAAAATCTTGTAAGGTTTCTCCCAATTGGGGCCTAGCTTACCCTGTGAGGGATCTCTGGTGGCCATTGTCACCTTCCTTAGGACTAAGTCCTCGATCTGAAAATGACGAAGCCTGACCTTGGTGTTGTAGTGCTTTGCCATAAGGTCCTGATAACGAGCCATCCTTTGTTTAGCTGTTACTTTGACTTTGTCAAGAAGATATAACTGTAGGCGCATCCCTTATTCGTTCTTTCCTTCATCATGGTGGGATACTCGATAGTTGGTCAGTCCCACTTCCGTTGGGATAACGGCTTCGTGTCTGTATGTGAGGTGGAAAGGTGTCTCTCTTATAGGTGTGCGAGCCATTGTCCTATATGCCCATAGGACACCGGGTAACTCATCTGGCCATATGCCCTTTGCCCCCTCAAGCCGAGTCTTGATCATCTCGAGCAGGGATTAGTTTGTGACTTCAATTTGTCCGTTGGCCTGGGGGTGAGCGAGAGAGGAGTAGTGGTTCTTAATCCCCAACTGTTGGCAGAAATCTCTGAACGCAACATTGTTGAATTGTTTTCCATTGTTAGAGACGAGGACCCTAGGGATTCTGAAGTGGCAAATGATGCTTTTTTAGACGAAACTTCATATATTTTTCTCCGTGATAGTGGACAATGGTTCGGCATCGACCCATTTGGTGAAGTAGTTGATCCCTCCAACGAGAAACTTGAGCTGCCATACAGCAATAGGGAAGGGTCCTACTATGTCCAATTCCCATTAGGCAAACGGCCAAAGGGAGGTCATTAGGGTAAGTTCCTCCGTCGGCTGTCGGATGATGTTGCCGAAGCGTTGGCACTTGTCACACGCCTTTACGTAGTACTGGGCGTCCTTCTGCATAGTAGGCCAATAGTATCCAGCCCATATCAACTTATGCACCAGTGAGCGTGCCCCTAAGTGGTTCTCGCATACCCCTTCGTGTACCTCTCTCATGACATAGTCTGCTTCACTGGGGGTCAGGTACCTCAGATATGAATGAGAGAAACCCTTTTTGTAAAGGACACTCCCAATTATTAGGAAACGTGATGACTGTACCTTTAGTCTACGAGAGGCGTTGCGGTCTTCTGACAATGTCCCATTCTTGAGGTAGGATACAATTGGCGTCGCCCAGTCGGTCCCTAAGGGGAGAACCTGTACTTCTACTTTGTCGATAGCAGGGGAGTATTGGACAAAGGATAGTACCTGATTAGTGATGTTCGTATACCCTACGGATGCAGCTTTGGCCAAACGGTCCGCCTGCTTGTTTTCTTCTCTCGGGACCTACATAAACTTAGCCCAGAATTCTTCGTTCATCTTGCTTTTGACCATGCTCAAGTACTCTTTCATCCGCTCCTCTTTTTCCTTGTAGTTGCCATTGATATGCTTGACAACAACCTGTGAATCGTAGTGTATAATTGCTGATACGGCTCCTGCTGCTTTAGCCAAGTCAAGGCCCAAGAAGACCGCTTCGTATTCTGCCTCATTATTGGTTATTAAGAACTGGATGCGGATCGCACACTTTACTGTGTCTCCTTCTGTCGATTGTAGCAGGACCCCGACCCCTCCAGCCCATTGGTTAGATGAACCGTCTATCCATATTATCCACACCATTGGTTCCATTTCCTCATCTTCTTTTGTTGTGAATTCGGCAATGAAATCAGTTAAAGCCTTTGCTTTGATCGCAGTCCTAGGTCGATACTGGACGTCGAACTCACCGAGTTCTATCGCCCACAAAACTAGTCACCCTGCTGCCTCCGGGTTATTCATCGCCTTCCGTAGCAGCTTATTTGTTTGGACTATTATGGTGTGTGCTTGGAAGTATGGTCTAAGCTTCCGTGCGGCAGTGATTAAGGCAAAGACCAGCTTCTCCATTGGGGGATACCTCCCTTCAGCTCCTCGGAGCACTCAGCTGGTATAGTAAACAGGTAACTGCACTCGGTTTTCCTCCCGTATGAGAGCGGAGCTAACGGCCGTTGGGAATATGACTAAGTAAAGAGAGAGCTCTTCACCAGGCTTGGACGGACTGAGCAATGGTGGGGATGCAAGACATTCCTTCAGTTCTTCAAATGCCCTTTGGCATTCGTCGGTCCACTCGAAAGCCTTCCTCAGCACCTTGAAGAAGGGTAGACACTTATCCGTTGCCCTGGAGACGAACTGGTTAAGGGCTGCAACCTTACCATTCAAGCTTTGCACCTCCTTGATGTTCTTCGGAGGAGCCATCTCCATTATAGCCCAAATCTTGTTGGGATTAGCTTCTACCCCACACTATGACATAGGGGTGTGTCGGTTTGGTTTCGGTCGGTTTTCTAAGTGTTGGCCAACCGAAACCGAAATTTTCGATTTGTGAAATTCTCAACCGAAATCGACCGAAGTAATTGGAAATCAATCGGTTTCGGTTGGATTTCGGTTTCGGTTCGTTTCGGTGGGTTTTTTCGGTTTCCTTATCATTTATTTTCTAAGAAAGCAAACAAAGAAAAAAAAATTAGCAAACCCAGAAAATATTAACAAACCCAGAAACCCAGAAAATATTAACAAACCCAAAAAAAATTAACAAACCCAAAAAAATTAACAAACCCAGAAAATCCCTTTGCTTTCCCACGTTTTCTCACCACCAAAACACCAACACCAAGTAAAGTAGAAAACACAAAACCAAAAAAAAAAATAAAAAAAAAATAAAAAGAGAGAACGGCGAAGCAGTGTACTGGTGGGGTTTTTCGATTTCCTTATCATTTATTTTCTAAGAAAGCAAACAAAGAAAAAAAATTAACAAACCCAGAAACCTAAAAAATATTAACAAACCCAAAAAAAATTAACAAACCCAGAAAAAATTAACAAACCTAGAAAATCCCTTTGCTTTCCCACGTTTTCTCACCACCCAAACACCAAGCACCTAGCAAAGTAGCAAACACAAAACCAAAAAGAAAAAGAAAAAAAAAAAAGAGAACGGCGAAGCAGCGTACCGGCGAAGAAGTGTACTGAAGCAGTGTGATAGAGAGAGAGAAACGGCAGTGTGATGGAGAGAGAGAGAAACGAAGGCATGACACTATGACAGAAAGAGAGAGATGGGGAGGAAGAGAATGACTGGAGAGGGAAAGGGGAGAAGAGAACGACTGTTGTTGAAGACTTGAAGTGAGAGACAAATGCTGAAAATAGGATTAATAGGGTTATAAAGCAAACCCCAAAACGACGTAGTTTTGGTAATAAGGAGAGGAAAAATAAAAAGGCTATTACTAAGGGTCGAACCTGGGTTGACTGGAGACAAGCGTGTGTCCTTGCCGCTAGGATACTAGGAACTTTGTTGAAATAATTTGTACAAATTATTATTTAATATATTTCGGTTCGGTTCGGTGTATTAGAATTTGCCACCAAAAACCGAACCAAAATTTTCAATTTTTTATATAATAAAACCAAAATCGAACCGAAATTTTTGCATCGGTTCGGTTAATTTGAAGCGTTTTTTTCGGTTCGTTGGTTTTTTGCACACCCCTACTACGACACAATAAAGCCCAAGAACTTTCTTGACACCATGCCGGACACACACTTACTGGGGTTGAGCTTCATATCGCAGAGGCGAAGGGTATCGAATGTTTCCCGAAGGTCATCTATATGGCTCCCATGTGCTCTTTACGAGCATGTCGTCTATGTACACTTCTACGTTTCGCCCAATCTGCTGTGCGAACATCTTATTCACAAGCCTTTGGTATGTCGCCCCTGCGTTCTTTAAACCAAACGGCATGATTTTGTAGCAGAAGAGTCCTTGGCTCTTGACAAATGAGGTCTTTTCTTGGTTTGCTTCATCTAACCTGATCTGATTGTATCTGAAGAAGGCGTCCATGAAACTTAGCAATTGGTGGCCAGCCATAGAGTCCACGAGAAGGTCGATACGCAGGAGTGGATAGCTGTCCTTCGGGCATGCTTTGTTTAGGTCGGTGAAGTCCACGTACATTCTCCACTTGCTGTTTGCTTTTTTTACCATGACCACATTGGCCAACCATTTGGAGTAGTAGACTTTCCTGAAGAAATTTGCCTCTAGTAGCTTGCGTACCTCTTCGGCTATGGCTTTGTCCCTTTCTTGGGCAAAGACCCTCTTCTTCTACCGAACCGGGAGGAAGGACAGGCATACATTGAGCTTATGTACCATCATATTGGGGTTGATCCCTGGCATGTCCTTGTGACTTTAAGCGAAGACGTCTCGATTGTTCTTTAGGAAGAGGGCAAGCTCTTTGCGAACCGAAGGGTCGGCTTGTGTGCCGATACGAGTGGTTTAGCCTGGGATGTTATAGTCCAAAAAGACTTCTTCCAGGTTTTCCGTCGGTTCTACCGCCACCCTCCTATCTTCAATATTCAACGCTTGTAGGTGGTCGTCTATTTCCAACATGACAACATAACATTCGTGAGCGGCCATCTGGTCCCCATACACCTTTCCTATCCCATACTCTATTGGGAATTTTACTAGCAGGTGGTATGTGGACGTAGCTGCCCTCCATGTGTTAAGCATGGGCTGACCAATGATGGCATTGTATGCAGAGGAGCAATCGACCACCAGGAAACTAACTTCCTTAGTGAGCTACTGAGGGTACGTCCCAATGGTTATCGATAAGGCGATAGTCCCCACAGGGAAGACTTTGGTGCCACCGAATCCTACTAACGGCGCGTCTGAGGGTAGGAGGCGCTCTTTGTTAATCCTCTTCTGCTGGAACGCTGGGTAGTAGAGGATGTCTGCCGAACTTCCATTATCTACTAGGACTCGTTGGGTATTGAAGCTTGCAATTGACAAGCTGATAACAAAGGCATCGTCATGGGGGTGGTGTAGTCGTTTGGCGTCATCCAGCGTCGTCCTCCGTGAAGCTAATGACAGGGTTGTCAACCCTGGTTGCCTTAGGAGGCCGTCCGGAGATCTGGACGCTCTGCACCATGCGCAAATATGTCTTCCTTGCCTTTTTAGATGATCCTACCATAGTGTTTCCTCCCACGATTACCCTTATCTCTCCAAGTGGGGCCTTAGGTCTTTCCTCAATTGGTTGCTTAAGTTCAAGGTCCCTTGGTGGGTTTTCTCCACCCCTGATAAACCGTTGTAACTTCCCTTGCTTGATGAGGGCTTCGATCTACTACTTGAGGTCGTAACATTCAGACATATCGTGCCCATAATCCTAATGGAAGTGACAGTATTTTTTCCGGGATCTTTTGTTTGGATCACCCTTCAGCTTGTCTGACCAGGTCAATGCTACGTCCTTTCTTATTTGCATGAGAACTTGATCCAATGGAACATTTAAAGGAGTGAAGTTCGTTACTCACCCCTACTGAGGCCTTGGCCTCTTGTCGTCCCTTTAGTCACTTGTTCGGGCTATCTTCCTGTTGACACCCCATTTTGCAACCTGCATTGAACCTCACATGGAGGGTAAAAGGGTAATTTTGCCTTGGAAATATGCATCTTGATTCTAGCCATTAGATCCCTAATCTCATTTCATCAAAATGATCTTGATATCGTAACGATCAAATCGACTGGTCATAAGCCCTAATCGGACCACCAGATTGAAAGTTATCATCAAATCAAGTTTTAATGGCTGAAATGCACTATCACAAATTGAGTCCGACTATATGTGATTATGAACAATTGATTTCAATTGGTTATAAGTGTAATCAATTTGAGATCAATGATGTGTCATAATTTGATTGATTAGGATTACATTTTATGGTGAGGTTGCATACACCTAATTAATTAGATAGTTAAGCATTAATTATTCAATGAGTAATTTGTGTAATTATCTTTTAATTAGAGTAAATTTGGAACCATTTAAGTCTGAAATGAGAGTGATTGGAGCCATTTAATGTTAATTGGGAGCTAATTTGGGACCTATTAATGTTAATTGTGCTGAAACCATTTTCTAACAAATGACCTCTGCTCACTATTTCATCAATATCTTTCAGAATATTTTGAATCTGTGAATGAGGTTAATTTTCCCAGAAACTAGACATCCGGGGCTTCAATTTGAGCACAAGAATGAGACAATTCCGATCAGAATTGAGTCAGATATGATTTTTCAAAATTGGCTCTACAGGCTGTTACAGCAGTTACGGGAAAACCGAACTTTGCTTGCTTCTCACTCTCATCAATCTCCACATTTAATGCACCAAATTTTCCTAAAGGCTAAAATGAGGTCTAGGTTCATGATTCTTTGTCAACTCTCATTAAATGGCCTTCCATTCATATTTCCTCCACCACTACTATATAAACTCCTCCTCTCCTTCATTTCAAAGCACACAAAAAAAACCCCCTCTCCTCTTTTTTTGAGTTCTAGTGAAGTTGAGTAGTCTTGTCATATCTTGGTCTTCCTGAGACTCAAGGTATTGAGTGAGACTCACTCTCCCTCTCCTAGCTCTTCTTTTCCTCCGCCCTTAGGACCTCCATCAAGAGTCCCTTCCTCCACCATATGGATCTTGCATGAAGGTATAATCATCTTCCCTAACTGTTTTTTTATGTTGCCATGATGAGAATCTAAGATTAAAGCATGATAATTTCATTGAATATGTTTGAATGTTTTTAATTGTTCTTATGTGTTATTCACATGTTCTTGGTTGTTTATCACATGTTCATACATATCACTAGATTTAATCTTAAATCCACATCAAAAATATGAAAAACATGTTTATTTAATAATTCTTTTCAAATCCTTGAATCTAGGTTATCACCATCCACACACATTCACTAGAATTTATTTTCCAATCCAAATGCAATGCTTAATAAATTGAATTAGGGTTTATCACATGCACACACATTAAATTCAACATGTAAATTGATTGACATATTGGATGATATGATATGAATGTTGGCCACCATAGTCTAGAAGACCGGTTTCACCGGGCAAGGTAGGTGCCTAATACCTTCCCATCTTGTAATATAGCCTCCGAACTTAGATCAAGGGTTGATAGACCAATGTTTATCCTTATAATTTTCAATTTTTAGATTGTAACTAGAAAATAAAGTTATGTACTTTATCTTAGATTGTATCTAAGGACCAAAGCTATGTAATTTTCCTATGATCAATGTAAATTCAATTTCAAATTAATAAAATGAGGAATTTTTTTCAATTATGGTTTTCTTATTTTTCCAATGATTAAATGAGTGGCGACTCCATTGTAAAACCCTTAATCTAAAGGGGAAAATATAACCAATCGAACCTCCATTTTGAGAGGCAATAACACGACTCCACCCATTCACGTGGGTTTGGCCCAACACACTCTTAAAAAAGGGGGCCGGGGGCGCAGTCTCTCACACTTCCTGCCTTTGTCTGGGCGAGGGTCATCTTGTCTCTGTCTCTTTCTCGGCTCGTCCCCCCAGGCTATTATCGCATCCTCAGCGTTCATGTACTTCGTGGCCTTGTACAGTGTTTCGGCTATCATCTTTAGGTCATTCTTGTAGAGGGAGAAGAGAAACTCCCTTGGTTGTAACCCACGGGTGAAGGTAGTGACAAGGACTTTGTCATCGGCTTCATCAATCAGGAGGGCCTCTTTGTTAAAACGGGTCACGTATGACCTTAGGCTTTTATCTTCCCTCTACATAATGTTCAGTATGGCCGCTGAGGACCTTGCCCCCTGATGAAGTTCGTGACAAAGTGCCCACTCAACTTTTTGAAGGTGGAGACAGTGTTCAGGGGTAAGTTTGCTGAACCACACCCTTGCCAGCCCATTCAATATGGTAGGGAAGGCTCTGCATATGATTTCGTCAGGGAACCCCTGTAGGTGCATGAGGGTTTTGAATGACTCTAGGTGATCGAGCGGGTCCCTCGATCTGTCGTACACCTCTACCTACGTCATCCTAAACTTTGCTGGAAGGGGGAAAGAAGTCACCTGGGTAGTGAATAGGGAGTTCATCCGGTGGATCAACTCGTCCAAATTGGTGGACACCCGTCCCCTCATGGCATTCATCATCATATCCATCTTCTCCTTCATCATTTGCATCTCCTAGGCCATTCACATTACGCTTACTTCTATTTCGGAGGGGCAGTTGGTATCCTCCGGACTGTCCCTTCTGCTGGGGACGTTACTTTCTTCCTGGTCTTCCCTCTCATGTCTGTCCGCTGTTGGTAGGTGGCTACCATTCTGCTCGTTGACATCCCGCTCTTGCGTCGGCCTTACTCGTTCCTTTGGTTTAGCTGTTGCTCCAACTCCTGGTTGCGCTGGGTGAGTAGCTCTACCGCTACAGCTAGGGTTTGCACCTGTCTTTCCAGGGCGTTGGAGGGGTTCCCTGTTTCCTGGTTGATGGTAGCCATTGAACACGTCTGTACCATGCAACTCTTTTGTCTCAGAAGCGGCGAGATGGTTGATCACAGTCGTATTTTTTCTTCCCACAGATGGTGCCAACTGATGATTTGCTAAAATTGTTAGTGAGTTGTAGGCTCCAAATCACTCCAATGGATACCTGTGTAATAAGAACAAATAGACCAAACAAAAGGCACTGGTGTGGTACCAGCCAAGAACCCTCTGAAGGTCAAGTTAGAGAATGAGGAATCTCCAAGAACTTTATAGTGAGAGAGCTAGGGATTTTCTGCTACCTGAGAAAAGTGGAGGTCTGGTACTTATATAGTAGTGAGTGGTGAATCGTAATGCCTCCGAAGTAGGGATCTTTCCTTGCAGAGAGGATCTGGCATTTAGGGTTTCCAAGATTTTAGGGTGTTTTTCCATATGAGAGAGATATGGGTGAGTAACGGGCTTTATCCTGTATGTTGCGCAAGAAGTTTCCATGTACAGTATTCGTGGGAGCCAAGCCAGGCCACGTTGGACCCGTCGGACTCTTCACTCCGTCCAAGGGTTCTCCGTCAGTTTATTGAAGCACCTGTTGGGTCATCATATCAGGGCCGTCGCTCTTGCTGCTGTCGCTCTAGGTCTTCCGCTTGCTTCCGTAAGGCCGACGGACCAATAGTAACCGCCAGCTTCCTTGTGTGAGGGGTATTAAATTTTTGTTGAAAATACCCCTATCAGTAACCAAATGAGTAGCCAAAAAAGTACACCAATAATACGATGTAGATGATAATAATAATAATAATAATAATAATAATAATAATAACCTCAATATCTATATTTAGAATAAAAATCCGATGACTATTATGTTTTGTAATTATAGGATTTAAGTCTGCTTTAAGCTATGTTAAAAATGTGGTCTCCTTGGTCATACAAAAGACTTTTTTTTTTTTTTTTTGAGAAGGAGTTCATACAAAAGACTTCAGTGTATAATTGCAATGCCAAATGTGGATGACCTGTTAACATGAGCAAATTCAATGAGTACAACAATTCATTCCAGTCCAGTTGCGTTTCGGCTTAGACGTGAAAATAATGAAGATGCATGATGCTCTAGTGGGCTGGTTCGCTAACACGTACGTGTGGCAGGAGAACCAATTCAAGTGGACCTATCAAATAATGGAGCGGAGAACTCAAAGCCCAATGGTTAACATTCCCAAGGGATATGGGCCTTTTCCAAACAGCATAAAATGACTCACAACCACACTCTTAGACTCAAATATCTCAACACTTCTTTACAATCTCACCATCTTTAATACTTACTAATGCCCAACTTACTCTAACATTCAACCAAGAACCCAAGCCCAAGTTCATGTTCCATCCTTGCTAAGAACCTATCTAATATTGTGAATATCTCTATCTCAGGGATTGAGATTCCGTGCAATACCTCAAATTCTAGCCTTCCATTCAATCTAACGGCTCTAAAATAATCCACGTCATCAATCCGTGTGACTTAGAATTTTTTTTTTTAAAATTCACCCTCATTCATTCTTTTTTTTATATTATTATTATTATTATTTTATATCTCTCTCTGTAACTCCTCACTCCTCTATTCTCTACTTCTCTCTAAACTTCAAAATTTTCAAAAATCCCGCTGTCATTGTTACTGCTACCACTCTCGCGCCAAACCACCATCATCACATGGACCAAGACTCAAACCATTCACTATTGTGCCACCCACAAGCCACCGTTGTGGCCTTTCTCTCCCCCACCGGTGCTATTTGATAAAAATAAATAAATGATATATACATACACACACACACACACACACACATATATATATAGTGTAGGAAGGTTTTTTCATACACCCTAAACACGTGCTAAAATATCTTTCGTGTTCCCAATATTTATGAAAAGTTAGAGAGAGAACTTATTGGGAAGTGACTGTGCCGGCGGTTTGGAGATGCTAGGCAGTGGAGTAGGGGTTGATAGATTGTTGGGAGAGAGAAAGATCACAACGGTTGCTGGTGGGTGGCGCAACGGTGACTAGTTTGAGACACGGTGATGGTGGTTTGGCACGAGAGTGGTAGCAGTAGCAGCAACAATGAGATTTTTTGAAAATTTTGAAATTTAGAGAGAACTAGAGAACAGAGGAGTGAAGAGTTGCAGAAAGAGATATGAACATAACAAAAAAATGAGAAAAAGAATGAATGAGAGTGAATTTTTATTTTTTTTCTTAGTCACGCTGATTGATGACGTGGAGTTGTTTTAGAGCTGTTAGATTAAATGGAAGGCTAAGATTTGAGGTATTGAATTCGTGCAATACCCTAGGTATTGCACGGGATCTCAATTCGTGGGGTTTAAACCAAGGTGTCATTTATGTTAATTGTCAAGCTCATAGGCATTGTTTCTTTCCATATTGGAACTGAGGAAATGGAAGAAGGTCCAGTTGTGAATGTACCGTTTTGTTACTTCCATGGCAAAGTTTGATGCTTCCAAGGTGAACCTTGTCTTTATATGTATATATGTGTCAATAGAGAATGTCATATCTCTATCTTTAGCATTTTCTATTTTTATACTGCAATATTCTCTAGTTTCTTATTTTCTTTCTTTGGCTTTTTTTTTTTTTTTTTTTTTTTTTAAGACATGGCCACTTAAGAGCACTTAGTAGTGGAGCTAAATAGCTATATAGCTATTTTAGCTCCACCAAAACACAAAAATCAACCATACAGCAGTGGAGCTAAAAGTATTTTTTTTAGCTTCATTGCTACAGTGCACATCTATTGATAGATGTGCACTGTAGCTGAAAGCTAAAAAAAAAAAAAAAAAAATTATTCCCAGCCCGATTAAAATATTATTTTTTCCTTTTTTTTTTTTTCTTTTTCTTTTCTTCTCAGAACTCTCACAATCTCTCAACTCTCTCTCTCTCTCAACCTTCAGACCTCTCACTCCACCGCCCCCTGACCCACGCCGCCACAGACCCAGCTCCGACCACGGCAACCCCCACCACCACCACATCTTCTCCCATCTCTCTCTTTCCTCTCTTCTTTGTCTCTATCTCTCCAGCAACCACCACATGAGAAAGAGGAGCTCAACCACCCACCACCTCACCACCACACACACCCCAACAATCACCAAAAAAAAAAAAATCAGCAACCTCTCCAACACCATACACACCACCACCACCTCCAACACACAAAAACCCACAAATCCACCACCACTAAACCCATAAATCCACCATGAACCACCACCAACAACAACCAAAGCAACCCCAAAACCCATTAAACCCACACCACCATCAACACAACCAAAACCAAAACCAAAACCAACACCATCAACCCACTACCACCAATCACCAAACCCATCTCAAAAATAGGAAAAAAAAACCCACCGATGAGCAAACCCACCACCACCACCACCGATCTTCACAGACCTAGACCCATTCCACGAACCAAATCCATGAACCCAAACACACGAACCCAAACCATAGCCCCTCTACGGACCCACCATGCTCAGCCACCGCCGATCTACACGAAGCAAGGTCACCTCCATGGACCCACCATGCTCAGCCCTTGCTGATCTACACAGAGCAAGGTTTGAGAGAGCTGATATGAGAGAGGGAGAAAGAGAGAGCTGATCTGAGAGAGGGAGAAAGGTTGAGAGTTGAGACCGATGACTGAAGAGAGAAAGAGAGATGATAGAGACTGAGGAAAGAGAATAGGGTTTTTTATATATATTTATTTGGAGAGAGAGAGAGAGTGAGAATAAAATATTAATTTTTTGTTATGTATCCTCAGACTCACTGTTCACAGTTGGTAAATTTTTTAGGTAGCAATTGGGATGACGGTGGAAGAGTTGGCGGCAGCAGCGGTAGCAGTAGCGATTGCTGGTGGTTGTGATTATTGTTTTTATTGTAGTGGATATAGTATTTTATTATAGTAGATATATTATTTTATTGTGATGTTTATATTATTTTATTGTGTTGAAAGCTAAAATAGATCCACTGCTGCAGCATGTTTTGTAAAGTGAGTAGGTAAAATAGATAAAGTAACTTTTTGTGGTGCTAAATAACTAAATTTTTAGCTCCACTGCTGTGGATGCTCTAATGCATGTTAAAGTTAGAGTTTTTTTTTTTTTGCTAAATGTGTTTTTGAAGAGTAAGTAAAAGATAAATGCAAAAGTTCACTTTACAAACAATACAAAATTTTGAAAAAATGGTTAGAGATGTTCGTAGAGCGTGTTTGGCATGAGCTTATAAGTTCAGCTTTTAGCTTTTATGTACAACTTTTTAAAACCTCAATTTTTCTTGCATTTTCTCTAATTTTCAAGGTACATGCATACTTTAGCATACTTTCAGCAAATTTTTTTCAATTTCAACTAAATAAACTGTTTCCAAAAGGGCCCTTAATGTCATGGCCTTTGAGTACTTCTCTTTGTATCTGCCCATTTTGCATAAATAATGGTATATATATATATATTTTTTTTTTGATAAAACATAAATAATGGTATATTGATTGTAAAGATTGGTCCGAATAGAGAAGTAAAATGGGCTATAAAGCCTAATTCATACTAAAGCCCATTTTATGAAGTAAAGTAATCTGCTAGACAACCTAGACCAGTGTTAACTTAAGTTAATAGGTGAATGGACCAGAGCCTACTTGATTAAAGTGGACTAATTGGGCTTCACTAATAGTCCAATGAAGGCCTCCTAAGAAGAAATAAAATCCTATCCATTTTAGTTTAGTTGAAATGGGTTGAGTCTAATTTACTGTTTAAATTTTATTTTTTGAATTTAATAATATATAAAATATTATTTCAATTAAAAAATTGAATAAAATGTTAGTAGAAACATCTTTAGAATTTTAATATTAATCAAAAACTTTTTCTTTGATAATTATCATATATTTTTTTTTTGAGCAAAAGTTAAGTATGATAATTATCAAATATGCATGGAAAACAAGCTTCCGCTAATACAACGATTGCGTATTTCATATTATCCTTGACAAAAGTAAAAATATTTTTAAGGGAAGTTATGAAAACTTTTGGGATTGATATTTAATAACTTATTTGAATAATAATTCATCTTTGACCATTCGTGTTTTATTGACAAGGTAATAAAAGTTACAAATTAGTTGATATATATTGAGTCAATATGCATAGTTCACTGTCACATTTATTGATAAGGGAATAAAAGTTACAAATTAGTTAATAAATATTGATTTTTTTTTTTTGAGAAACAAACACACATACAAAGGAGAGAGAAAATGAGTTTTAACACAAAGACACACTACAAACTCTACTCAAAAGCCATAGTAACTCTTGAAGGAGAGTATGACAATTTATACTATACACAACACACTCTTTTGAGCAATGTGAGATAATTACCATTTTTTTAGAAACAAACATAGTAACACACACACACACACACACACACACTCAGAAGGGAGGGGAAAAAAGGTTCTAAGTTTTAACACAAAAACACACCATAAACTTTACTCAAACACCATGGACACTTTTAAGGGAAGGTGAAATAAATGTTGAGTTAATATGCATAGTTCACTATAGCTATAAACTATTAAGTTACATGAAATATAAGCAATAACTTTATTAATTTACAAATTTTTTAGAAACTTTTAGTCTTGCTTAAATGATAAAAAGGATTTTTAAGGTACCTGAACACAATGCTTGTAACTATAGCATTATAATTAAGTGATTCTATATTTGTAAATTGATCAATCTTATGTTACACATTTAATAACATAATATGGATTTATAATCCCAAGAGAAAATGGTTTTGCTACTAATTATTCCAGTGCAACTTAAAATAGAAGGAAGTGTAAAAAGGAAAAGTAGTATTAAAATTTAAAATACCAATACAAAACATGAGATATTGAGACAAAAATATAAAGATGATTTTTTTTTTTCTATTTTTGGGCTAAATGATAATATCATTGAGAGGAAAATCACACAAACAAATACACCAACCCTTTTAATTTTTTAAAACATAAAAACATAAATTCTTTTAAATGGTCCTTCCATCAATTGGTATTTTGAAAGCACAAAGAAAAAGGGGGTGAAAAAAAGAACAATGATTTTTTATTCACCAAAAATATATTTGAAAATCAGTATTTTTTTCAGAAAGAAAAATTAGTATTTTTTTCTTGTCCTAATCACTTGCTGACTTGCACATGAGTTCCATGCAATAACAATTTCACTTACAAGAATTATTTGGCATGTGAAAATTTTTAATTTTTAATTTTTTTGAGAAACAAAATTTTTAATTGAATATATGTTATTTAAAACTTATAAATGAATCAATGCTTAAAAAATTTTACAGTAATTTTTTACTTCTTAGCATTAAGTGAGTTTATTCATCATGAATATTATTTATTTGAAATGAATTAATTTCATGTTTCAGATTGAATATTATAAATATAAATATTGATTTAATTTAAAAAGAAAAAGTAGTATTAAAATTTAAAATATTAATACAAAATATGAGATATTGAGACCCAAAAAGTAAAACAAATAAACCATTTAATTTTTTAAAACACAATAACAAAGATTCTTTAATGAATTATTTTTCTTACTTTCTAAATTTTTTTTTAAATAGCTCTTCCATCAATTGGTATTTTGAAAGCATAAAGAAGAAAAGGGTGAAAAAAAGAACATTGATTTTTTATTTACCAAAAAAATTTGAAAATCAGCATTTCATTTTGGGTTTGTATCAAAGAAAGTCGCACGTAAAAAAAAAAAAAAAAAAAAAAAAAAATCGCACGTGCAACGGCTAGTAAATATACTCATTTATAAAAACGGCTAGTCTTTTCAATTTCTCTCTCTCATTTTCTTCCCTCACCCTTTCTCTCTGAAAAAATTCTCTCACTTTTTTCTCACACTTTCCCAGATAGCCCAACCCATCTTCAAAAGCAGAAAATTTTCCTCAAGAAAGTGGTTTTCTTTACCACAAAAACAGACAGATTCAATTCAAGAAACGGGTTCAAAGATTTTCCCCAGAAAATCTGATCCTCTCTCTCTTCAAACGGGTTTTTAATTTTGAAATGCTTAATTAATTTATTTTTTCTGTTTCTGCAGACCACGGTGATGAAGAAGTTATCTACAAAGTTTCCAATCTTCTCAAATCTTCCTGAATGCTCTAAATTCTCCTTAAATAGAAAGGGTAATGGGTTTGAAGATTTTTTCTGGTGAGGGGGTTTTCTTGGAAGTCGAGGCCGATGATGCCTATATCAGAGAGGAAGACCGAAGACTAATGGGTTTTTTTTGTGCTTTCATATGGTTTAGACTAATGGTTTTTTTTTTTTT
>JARYZH020000968.1:0-48896 GCA_030021035.2 Notholithocarpus densiflorus | reverse complement strand
TATCAATCAATTCAACTCAGAACTTTAAACCCTTATCGTGCAAGTAATTTTCTTGCTCTCTCTCTCTCTCTCAATTTTTTATTAGACGAAATTGTTGTCATTGTGATCTCCTTAATGTGGTAATTGGAATGAATTAGTTAATTATGGGTGATGAAAGGTCAATTCATGAGTTGAAGCTCTTCTTCTTTCAGACTTTTTTTGAATGGGCAAATGCTTCGGGTGTTGTTAATTTCATTTCTCTTCCTAATATGATGGATTTTTGTACTTCCATTCCTGTTTAGTTTTTTTTTTTGGCCTTTTAGCACACTGCCTGTGTGCCTTGTTTTATTTTTTCGTAATATTGATTTTCAATGAAGTTTATTACTTATTAAAAAAAAAAAAAGTTTATTGCGGATGATATACTAACTATAACATTCACATCATTTATACTTTGAAAACTAGAATTGGGTTGTTTTTATGAGCATAAAGGAGTTAGAAAAGTGTCACATAATAGGCCTTCATGATGATTTAGAAAAGGAGCATGTGGTACATTACAATCATACAGAGGGATTGCATGGAGTTGAGAGAAGCACTAGTGGGCCTATTCAATTGCAATGCAGAACTGCCAACTCTATTGTTATATAATTGGATATAAAGTAGATAGGGCTTTTGGGAGGTGTCAGAACATGTTCAATGTTCCCACCCCTTACTATAACATGGCATTAGGTAGGGCCTTTGAAATTTGGGTTTGACTTTTCTAAGTTTTTCTCTAGTTGCACCCAGCCAAACTGCACCTGGAGTTGGGGGGATAAAATCATTGATTACCATGTAAGCATTATCAAAATAAAGCAGAAAACAGTCATGTACACTGTTTTTGATCCAAATCTTTGACCTCATAAAAGCATATTCCTCTCTACTCCCTCTAATTGGCTTTCCCTTCTTTATGTTGTTCATCTTCTTTAGTCCCTTGTCCCCTTACCATTGAACTAGATGACATCTTAGAGGTTTGCTGCCATTACATTGTTGATATCTACTGTTGACACAAGTGTGCTACCAGTTCAGCAGTGATTATTTGGAATGTTCGAAAGTTGCTTATTTAACAAAGTGAAAGCTTCATCTATTTTTGTCCATATCAAGGAGTAATTTAGACAATTCTTATGAACATTATCATGATGAATTTTATAATTATTGTTTGGGAAATATAGTTCATTGTACAATGGCCAACTTGTCTTTAATTTTAATTGTCTTATCAGGTTTGGTCTTTAGTGAATATCTCCTTAGTGGTCAAGCACCTCCAATCAAAGAAGTCAATGATGAGGAACCACTTTTCCCTTCTCTACCATTTTTAAATGTAAAATCCTCATACAAAGTGAGTAACTTCTGCACTTCCTCTATGTGGCTTGCAATTCTTCTAACGTGGGAAAATATAAGTGTTGAACTCGGGAAATTCAATTTGACTTTTGGATAGGTTAATTGCACTTGGCTGTATCTTGTGTGATATATATTTTTTGTTGATAAATAACGAAAGTTCATTAATCAAAATATTCAGTTTCATTGAAAGTGTACATGGATAGCAGTACATCAAGCTCGTAAATTACAATGATCAAGCATATCTAAAAAGTTAGAACATGAAAAAGAATTAAAAACAGAACTCCAATCCAGCAAAGAGTGGAAAAGGAAAGATTTACTCTGGAGAATAGATCGTTCCTTTCCCTCAAAGCATCTAGTGTTCCTTTCTCGCCAAATACGCCATAAAACATGGGGCAGCCCTCCACAAATATATGTTTTGATGTTTGCCGAAAGGGCCTTGCCAAGCTGAAAATAAGTCAGTAACACTTTGTGGCATAACCCAAAGAACTCCAAAAAGGGCCCACACCATAGACCGTAGCTCAAAAGCAATGGGACAATGAAGAAGAAGATGATTTACCGATTCCCCATTCCTTTTACACATATAATACCAATCCATAATTGGGACTCCCTTATCCCATAATCTATCAAGAGTCGGGGTTTGTTTGGATACCGCTTATTACTGAAAACTGAAAACATTGTAGCAAAATAAATTTTAAATGTATGAATAGTGCCGTGTGACCCAATTTTAAAGTTTATTTTTGCTGAAAAAAGTATTTGCGGGTCCCATGAACAGTGCATGGGACTCACTATTTTTTAGCCAAACGCACACTCAAAATCTTACCAAAAGCAGCAGTCCACTTGAAGAAACTCTAGGAGGGATCTTTGAGTGCCACACATGTTTCCAAGGAAAAAGAGTGTCAGGGGTCGAGGAGAGGGATAAGTAGCTCACTAACCTTAAAACCTTATTCTTTGCCGGCTTCCAACAAAGTTTGTCATGTCCCTCACTAGTAAGAGGCATAGAATAAATAAGGTCCAAAAAAGAAGTTAAATGTTCCAACTCCTAATCTTGGACAGCTCTACAAAATTGAAGATCCTAGTGAAGCTTTTGATTAGGAAAAAGCATGACATCCGCAAGAGAAGATTCCTTGTTACAACTAGTGCTATAGAGTTATGGAAATGCCTCTCGAAGAGTACAGCCCCCACACCACAAATGATGCCAAAACCTAACTCTATTACCAGAACCAACCTCGAAAATGATGGATTTAGAGAAAGCTGGCCAGCCTTGTCTTATGGTTCTCCAAAGACTAACACCATAAGTATTTGTTACTCCTTTGGTACACCAACCACCCCAATTATTCCCATACTTAATCTCAATAACCCGCCACCATTCATTTATTATCTCCATACCGTACCTCCACAACCATTTACCTAACAAAGCTTGATTAAAAATTCTCAAATTCCAAACACCCAAACCACCAGACTTTAGAGGGCTATAAACCTAAGCCCACTTAACCAAACGGAATTTAGGGGACTCATCAATACCACTCCATAAAAAATCCCGCTGGAGCTTCTCAATATGATTAGCAATATCCACCGAAATAGGAAAGAGGGATAGGAAACAAGTTGGCAAGGTTGAGAGAGTGCTTTTGATTAAAGTAACCTTATTTAATATAAACGCTTCCAACTTGCTAGTCTTCACTCTAGTTTTTCAAGAATAGGGTTCCAATTTGCCTATCCTTGAATTTAGCGCCCAATGGAAGCCCCAAATATGTCATTGGCAGTGAGGACTGCCTACAACCCAATAGGGCCACAAGCTCCCCCATATTGGACACCTCTCCAACTGGAACCAATTCTGATTTAGCCAGATTAATATGCAACTGAGACTGCCTCAAAGGAAGATAAAACCTCTCTCAATTTATCTATCTGACTAGGAATAGCATCATAGAAAATTAAGGTATCATCCGCAAAAAGAAGATGAGACACCATATGTGATATTCCAGGAGATATGTTTTGTTTTCATTGGAACTTTATATGTGAAATCATTTTTTTTGTAAGTAATAATATTTTAAACTCCAAAGTTTTAGGACTAAGACTTGATTATTGTTGTAGCAGTAGTAGTTAGTTTTGTATTCAGGGGAAAACAGTAAGTTTTGCAATCCCTATGAATTAAGGATATTGGTAATTGACTTGAGTCTAGAATATTCTATGAGATTTTAAGTATCTTATGTTTATTTCCTTTGAGTCCAATTTAGTTTTTATTTTTGATAAGTAAATAAAAATTTTATTAAAAAAAGATTACTGCATGTTCACGAAAAATGAACGCAAAGGAGTATAGGGAATGACAAATAAGAGAATTATATATAGCAAGGCAATGACTCTACAAAATTAGTGATGGACTTGGAAAGATAGTTTGAGAAAGAGGAATACTTCACAGCAATTAAAAGTATGAATGGAGACAACGCACTGGGCTTGAATGGATTTTCTTTGGCCTTCCTCTAGGTTTGCTGGTACATTTTTAAAGAAGATATCATGCATGTATTCAACATTTCCATACGCAAGATACAATTGAAAAAACCTAATTGCTACTTTTATTGCTCTTATCCTAAAAAGGCTGGAGCGTTAGATTTGAAGGACTATTGACTTATTAGTATGGTTGGAAGTGATTAAAAAATTATGGCTAAGGTGCTAGCAAATAGATTGAAGTTGGTGTTAGGGGAGCTTCTATTAGAATCTTAAAATGTGTTATCAAGGGGAGACAGATTCCAGATTCTATTCTTATTGCGAATGAATGTGTTGACAATAGACTCAAATTTGGCATTCTAGGGATATTTATCTAAGTTGGATCTAGAGAAGGTATGTGACCATGTCGATTGGAAATATTTGGTGTATATGTTGGAATGATGGAGAAGCCAGATCCATTTTTGTGTTTCCACTGTTAAATTTTCTATCCTTGTTAATAGTCCGATTGACAACTATAATCAAACACATTCAAGGCAACTCATCAAATGACAAAACACCCAAATCTACTTTTTAATTAGCACACATTGTTGCTTTCAACAGTATAAAGATAAATTTTAATGAAGAGCCACGCTAAAAACAATTCATAAACTTATGCAAATTATTCTATTTAAAAAATGCAAATTAGAAAATTTCAAAACTGTGGTGCTTACTGGCTTCTCTTCAAACTTGCTTTTGCCAAAAATCTTTAGTTGGGCTTCAACACTTTCTGATTAAGATCCACTTCGTTCTTCAAAAATTTCGTCTAATGCAAATGTGCCCCTATCACAAAGTATTTCAAAGATTTTAAGAATTAAAAACAAAACTTTACAGGTAACGATTTCGGCAATCTGACTGTGTGTGAAGACTTTGATTTTTCTTTCTCTACTTTAAAATCTCAAATCTCTACGTCGTTATTCTAAAAGCCCCAATTTTTTCCTGTTTGATACTGAAACAGTTTTTTACAGCAACTGAGGTTTTTCCTTTCAACAGAAACTGCCATAGAACGGTTGCAGACAAAAAAAAAAAGTTAAGAAGAAAGAAAAGAAGAACCAAATAGAATTCAGAGAATAAGAAGAAAGAAAGGAGAGAACAATAGCATTAACAAAAAAAAGGAATATACAAATCTTAATAATAAGAATTAGAACTGATTTTTTTTCCTTAAAACTTTTAGTCTCTCTCATTCCGATGTGCGCCTTAAGAACTGTTTCTCTTTGTGATTGTGGTTCCGGTGGGGTGAAGCAATCCAACCAAAAAATTCAAACCTAAATCATATTCAATCCCCAGATTTGAAAAAAAAAATAAATAAAAAAATAACTTTACTGGTAATGGGTATACGGCAAAAAAACCTAAAATAAATATCAATGCAACATTCAACTCTATACTTATTTAATCCCAAAGATTTCGTTAAGATTAGAAACAGAAGTACCCAAACTAAAATCAATATTTTTAGTGATATCTGTAATCTAAAAAAACAAAACAAAAGCAAATATCTAAAATTGAGAAAACAAACATTTTGATAGAGAATCCAAAAACCCATAACAAAAACGAATCAAATCTAAACTTTATACCCAAACCTACAAAATTGAGCAAAAAAATGTACCGTTGTCGATGTCGGTTCCGGCAATCTGGTGGTCTAAATCTGGAAACGGAACGAACGGTGGTGGGGAAACTGAACTCTGCCTCTTTCTCTGTTTCTTTCTCCGTGTCCCAGGCCTCATTGCCTCTCTTTCTCTATTTCTATCTCTATGTGCATAGTATTTTAACCGGTTAATTTTTGAAATTGAATGATTTAATTCCAAAATAGACGAATTGAAAAAAATCTATTACCGAAAAAATTAAAAAAAGAATAGTCACATATTAGAACCTGATTTCCTTAGCCCTAATTTTTGAATCCAAATCTAGAACCAAATTGAAAAAATTGAATGCATATAACAGATCTAATTTACCTATAAATAAATCAGAGAAAGAATAGAACCCATCAGAGGCGTTGTTTCACCGTGTCTTCATCGCTTCTCTCTTTTTCTGTTTCTTTCTCCGTGTCTTCATAGCCTCTCTCTCGATTTCATCGCCTCTCTCTCAATACCTCTGGGACGAACGTTTGATCGCACGATTCTTCACTGGATTGCAAGTTTTTTTTTTTTTTTTCTCCTTCCCTTTCTCTGTATCGCAGTATCGCTTGTTTTTTTGTTTAGAGAGAGAAAAATATTAAGCAGTCTGATGAAAAGAAATCGGTAGGGTTTTCTTAATTGCAACACCTTTATTTTATTTTATTTTAACTGGGTTTTTTTCTAACCGGTTTTTTAATTGCAAGCGTGGCAGAGTTTTGAAAGGCCAAACGTTGTAACGTGCGGCTGTTTTACTAAAAAGCTGTATACGTGGCAGCATTTTAAGGAGTCTTTTTTCTGATTTATCAATGCCTCCTTAAATGTAGGAATTCACTTTCTCTAAACTTCTCCTATTATATATACTAGCGTTTAAACCGCGCAATGCGCGGGATCATTTTATAATTTAGGCTCACCTTTACATCACTCACACCATAAAACTTCTTCGATAGGTTTGACCTTTGTGTTGCATATAAGACATGCAAAAATAATACCCCATCTGTTGTTAACATTAACAATCTTGGCTTTGCATGTCACCAATTAATTTGATCTATCTGCGATAAAATTGTAAATATGTTAACATTATGCTATTCCTTTTTATTTATTTAACAGATTAACAGCTTTCCTAATACTTGAACAACTTGGACTTCAAAAAAGGAAAAAAGTAAGAGACCAAGCACAATATATTAATAGGTTTCCTGATATTTAATTTTCCAAAAGTTGGCAATCTCTCGTAATGGTTTGCATTTTGATTTTCTCAACTCCAAATATTTGCCTTCTTCATGGCCTTTAGTTGTTATTTGTATAATATAAACCTAAAAGGTCAACAATCAAGCTCAATACTTAAAATTAGGACTCAGATTCATTACTTGAAATTAGAAGCTTTTTAATGTAGCACCTATAAAAATGCATACTCATAGCATTCTCAATTTTCATCAATCTTGTATTCCCAAAATAAGGCTGCACTGAACAGTGCGGCAATCTAACAGAGACAAATGAATTACAATCTACAATTATAACTGAGTTCAAAATTAGAATCAAATATCTTACAAAACTTAAATTCATGTTGATATAAGAGTCTTAGGATGCTCAAATTACAATACCATAGCCTAAATACAGAAAATTAAATCTCTCATAATTTGAAATAAAGGAAAATTAAGTAAATAAGAAAAGAGTATGAAGAATAGAACTTGGTGCATAATTCTTAAGCATTTTTTATGCTTCCAAGTCTTCTATTTCAGCAACTATTTTTCTATTATGTAAGAAAGTTATCCATCCAGTCCTTTAGGAGGTCCTTTTGGCATAATTTCCTTTGTGACTTTTGGAATGTCGAAGTTGATGTAGCGCTTTGTTGCCCATGTGAATGACAGTCAATAGTTACCTACAAATTTTTTTAATCAGTTAAGCATTAACATTTGTGATGTTTTCATTTAAAGTATATGAGAATAATATCTAATAATATTTAAAAGAAACACCCAGACGATCAAATAGTTAAACTTAGAGGTGAGAAAAACATAACTTTCATTTCACAAAAATGATATAACTCTCATGCTCAACACATATTGCAAAGATCAAAACCACATCTATATTTCATGCCCAACTGACAAAATACAAAGTAGCAAGGCACAGATTAATTAAGTTTAAATATAACTTAAGAAACCAAAATGCTCTAAAACAGAAAATGTAGTGAGCTCAAGTATAAGCGAAATCTGGTTTTCGCTTATACTTTACCCAAGGATTTCTATGGGTAAGAGTGATCTGTTCAATTATTCTCATTGGACTCTATGATATATCTACTCCCTTTAATTTAATTTAACTTGGCATGATGTTTCTATGAATAATAGTGATCTATGCAACATCTAGCTGAGCTGGTTTTTGGTTTGCACAGCATGTGAAACCAAAAAATGACATCTCTTAACCATTAGAACAGAGATTGCAAACTATTTTTCATGTTGCATCAAATGCTGTAACCTTACTTCCTACTTTTAAAGTCCTACAACAGAAGGTAAGATCCAATTCATGTCTAGTGGAATTTCAAGTGCATTGTATCATGCGTGTGATGTGTAACTGGTGTTCTCTATCTTTAACTGCTCTACAGGTGCATGATCTGTGCAAAACATCTTGCTTAGCTCCACTATTCATAAGATTTTAGTTTCAAGTTTAATACTTTTACTACTGCTTTGGTATCAGTTTATGGATTTTTGGTTTTCTTTCTTGGCTGTGGTGAGCACTTTTGTATACCTAACTATTCTTAGTGAAACTACAAAGAGGGCAATCCATATAATTGCAGCCATTATTTTCGATTGCTCAAAAAAAAAAAAAAGAGCATAGCAATTTTAAATTGTAGCAGAGAAAGATGAAAGAAATATTGCAAACGAAGCCTAAGAAAACATTGAAAATATGGGTTGAATTGTAAAAAGTAATGCAGCAGTTCAGTGAAAATTTAAATCTGAAAAATGAAGGTTTGGACCACGACTAATCAAACCTTGATTCTGCATTTGTTAGTGGTTCATGTACAGCCCAGAATTCAGATAGCTAAAAAATCTATCAATAATTAAAATTATTTTAGTAATAGGAGGGGGTAAAAATAAGTTGGTTCCAAAAAAAAAAATTAGTGGAGTACAGAGCAAAAAATGATGATATAAATAGCAAGAAGTGTTTTGCTAGCAAAAAAAGAAAACCACATCAAGTGTCAAATTCACTTTTTGGAAACTGGGAAATAACAAATGAAATGTTATTGTCCTAAAAACACTAATGAAATGGTAAAATTAACAAATAAAATAGTAAATATATTGAAGTGGGTGATAGCTGGTGGCTAGAACACGTGAGCCACACATGTGGTAGGAGTTGGAGCAATCCAGCAAATTGTAACGTGAAAAAAGAAACCTTCGACTTAGAGATTCATAAGTAAAAAACTGTAAAAGGGACAAAGAAGTAAGGACGAAGAAGAAGAAGAAAAAGAAGAAGAAGGAAAGAAAAACCAGACTAAATAGTGAGTCTAGATGCCAAATACTAAGGAGTCAGAGAGAGAGACCAAGAAATGGGTCTCCTTTCATGGTCAACTACAACTCTCCAATGTAAGTTTGTTCAAAAAAAATTTGTATACATCCTAGTTTTTTTGAATGCCCATTTAATTTAAAATTTTTTTTTGTGTGGGATATACAAAGTTTATCACTATACAGGATGATAATCTTATCTTTAAAAAACATTATAGGGAGAGTTTGGGGGCCAAAATTGTTTATGTTCTTTTGAAAAGTTTTGCAGAACACTATCAGTAGAGACTGCAAAGTAGAAACGGGTAGTTAGAGAAAAAACTCTATTGGATACCACTAACAATGTAAAAACTCTATTCTAGCATGATCAAAACGGTAAAAAAGGTATTGTAAAATGAGAAGTGCAGACCTTTGAACTTGATTTGGCACTTGGCAAGAAGTCCCGGTTTTGAGATTGTTCAGCAGCAGATAGAGGAACACTTATCTGGGAAAACTGATTCAAACATATGAAACCATAAAGATACAAAAATTGGAATTATTGTCAGTAACAAAATTAATGGCAATGCAGGCAATCCATAGTAAAAGAGAGAAAAGAAAAAGCACTCAATATTTCAATATAAAACAAATATTGAAATCAATAGAAAAGTAAAAACACCGAATAAGAGATACGATAAAGGGGAAGAATTGACAATTTCTTCATCTTCTTTGGACTTGGCTTTCCCATTCAACACCATGAATTCATAAACAAAATTAAAAAAAAAAAAAAAAAAAAAAAAGAAAGAAAAGAATTTGGCTTTAATTAATAGTAAACATCAAATACCAAATCAAATTCACATATAAACAAACAAATGTTTTCCAAGTTTCACATTGTAACAAAGCAAAATGAAAAGAAGAAATCATAAAAGTACTGCCCATTTCATAAAGCAGAACATTCACATACAAAATGACAGTTCCTTAATACAAATAAATTCAGCAAAGAAAGAACAGAATGAATGAATGAATCATAATTTCCCAAATAAAAAAAGGGAATATTTTTATACAATTTGAAACGGTAATTGAATAGGAAAAAAAAAACCCATGCCTACCTTCTACTAAACCCATATATTTTTCAATAGGGATAAAAGTTTTGCTGTTGGTGATGAATCAACAACAAAACCGGTTTTCCAAATCAAAACCCCAGGAAAAAAAAAAAATTATAAACGCAGATATTAGAAAACAAGGAAAGGCTTAGTGATTTCTGTAATCCAAAATAGGGAAAAAAATCGAAAATTTGAGAAAACAAACATTTTCATGGAGAACCCAAAAGCCCGAAACAAAAAAATATCAAAACCAAAATCAAATCTAAACCTATCCAACAAAAAAACTCAATAAAAAGTAATGTTTCATTCCCAAATCTAAAAAAAAAAAAGAAATGAAGGAAAACGTACCGGGGCCGGTTTTGACGATCTGATGGTGGCAGATATGTAGCCTAAGGGTGTTGATGCCCATAGAACTCTCTCCTTCTCTCTTATTTCTCTGTTTTTGCCCTCTCCAAACCTAAATCATATATAACCCCAAATTTCAAAAAATAAAATCAAAACCTAATGTTACCCAAATACCTAATATTTCATACCCATACCCAGATCTAAGAAAGAATGAAAAGATGAAGAAAAACTTACCGGTGGTAGTTCTCTCAATGTCTGTCTCCTTCTCAACTCTGTATCGCAAGGTTTATTTTTTCCTCCTTCTCTATCTCTGGATCGCAAGCATTGGTGTTAAGAAAATTGAAAAGGAAGCGAAAAGAATAATCCGAATAGGAGAAACGAAAGGCGCCCTTAAGGTGATGTCTCTCTATCTCTGATCAATTCGAAATTGGTAAGCGATCTGGAATCTGATCAATTCGAAATTGGTACTTGGTTGAACTTAACTGAAAAGCGAAGAGAAAAACTTAATTTGAATACCAAAATTGAAAACAATCCAAACAAAATATCAAAACCTAATCATAATTAATAAAAAAACTTAAATCGAAGATAAAAAACTCACCGGTAGTGGTTCCGGCCTCTCTCTATCTTCCCCTGCGTTAGATGTTTTCATTCTCCTCTATTTCTCTGTCTCTCTTTCTCTCGATCTCTCTCTCCTTTCTCCCGGTAGCAATCTTTCTTTTCTTTTTTTTCTTTTTTTTTTTAAGCGGTTAGTTTCTCCTTTTATAGCAAGAGGGGTCCAAACAGTGTTTTAGACTTGTGGAGTGAAATGCTAACGTTTGCTTTTGAGTTTTTTATATTTATAGTGAGAGGCTTTCAAACGCCGTAGAAGTAATAGTTAAAATTTTTTGAAAAATGAAACAGTGTACCGTGCGAGTCTTTTAACTTAAAGTTGCAAACGTGTCAGTTTTTAAAGGGGTCTTTTTTCCTATTTGTCACCACCTCCTTAATTGTAGGCACCCACTTTCTCTCAGCTTCTTCTATTATATATATATAGATATAGATATAGATATATATATATATATAGATAGATAGATATTGCATATATACCTTCTGCATAAGACACTCATGATAATTCATTTTACATTGCTTATAATGAATGTAAAATGTGTTGCCACAACAATATTATAAATTTATGTCCTATTAATTTACTTATCAAATAAGCGAAAACGTCATAACCTGTTAATGGAACATCTGACTGAAGTTCTTGTTTGTGCTACTCAGTCTCATTATCAGTTTGTGT
The DNA here is from genome assembly GCA_030021035.2 of Notholithocarpus densiflorus. Lineage (NCBI taxonomy): Eukaryota > Viridiplantae > Streptophyta > Magnoliopsida > Fagales > Fagaceae > Notholithocarpus > Notholithocarpus densiflorus. Next base: position 37,270 of record JARYZH020000968.1, on the reverse strand, counting down.
CTCATACCTATATAAAGCGTAGTGGAACTTCTCATTATCTGAAAGATTGTCTTCCTCCTTTTTCTAGCTTCCTAGTTATTTATCTATTAATATATAGTTTGTTTTGGTGTAAATCTATCCTTGTTCTTCCTTTATACTTTTTTTCCCCTGCCACATGCTCCTTAGTAATTTCATGGGACCTTCCAGTTGAATCTATCTCTGTATTGTTTTCATTTAGTGCCATGTATGTATTCGCTCTACTGTGTTGTAATTTTTTGTATTTTGCATAATTAGCTTCTAATAGATGAGGACACGCACTTTTATGATAGTGTCTAGTTGTAAATGAAGTATACCATGTGTTTTCCTCTTCACCGTTGTTTGTTTGATGATGTGAAAATTGCTGTCAGGCTTTCCGCTTTTGTAGATTTTTTATAGGCGAAACTACAATGCTAGTTCCTAAAGTTTACCTACTGAGTGCTATTGGTCCCTCAAGTTTGAAATTAGCACTATTAGTTCCTAAAGTTTAAAAAATGAGCTTTATTAATCTCTTTATTAACTTCCGTTAGTTTTTTTCCTATGTGTCTAACGGAAAAATGAAGTGGCACTTTATGAATGATGTGGTTTAATATTTTATATTAAAAAATTACATATGATAAATTTTGATTAGAATCCATTTTAAGCGATGGGTTAACCCAGTACACCCAGATCAAAACATCAAACCCGGAGATATTTTGGGTACTTGAAGGCTTAATTTGGGTGAGTATGGGGACTTTGGCCCCGTGGCTAGAGGGATCTCTTCGTCTCGTCTGTGTTTCACGCTCAATTGCTTGTGCAATTGTTTCATGTTTGCAATTCTTTTATCAATTTTCAGCTATGCTACCTGGTTTGTGAATTGTGAGTTTCAAATTTTTGAGAAATGGATTGGAAATGTAAAATATAAACAAACAAAACAATGAATGATAGATTTGTGAAATAGAGTTGGGATATTTTATTTTTCTTTTTGATCTATCAAGATTTATGACCCGCTATGCTATTGCTAATTGTTAACTATTTCTTAAAAAGCAATTACGTGGCTATGGGAATGGGGATGGAGTAATTAGAAAGGGAAAGAGAAGGGTTTGGAATTTCGGAGCCGCTGTGCTATAGAATTTGCTACCATGGACTGACGAGGGAAGAATGTTGTTATGATTCTCGTTGTCAGTAATTTATATGCATTTCTCCTTGTGATTTTAGCAATTCTTGACATACATGGGACCTGTATAGTGTTTTGTCGGAGCTCTCTCTTTCAGGTCGAGCTATGTTGCAGTGCCAGAAGGAGGTGGAACCTGGAGAAGTGAAGAATATGAAGATTGAGGCTCAGATCGTGTTTTATCTCTCCAGTATCAGGTTTGGTGTGTTTTGATTTGGATGTGTTGGGCTAACCCATCACTTAAAACGGGTTTAGGTAAAATTTTACTAATGTATAAGTTTTTGATAAAAAAATAATGTCAGTCATTTAAAAAAATGACACCTCATTTTTCCGTTAATAGAAATAACGGAAGTTAATGAAAGGGCTTATTTTTAAAACTTTAGGGACTAATATTGCCCATTTCAAATTTTAGGGACCAATAGTGCTCAGTAGGTAAACTTTAAGGACTAATAATGTAGTTTTGCCTTTTTTATAATTGTCTTGGGATGAAGGAACTCAAATTTTTACAACTACTATCTTTTTGAAGCATTCCTCTATTTTTTTTCCTTATGCTCTAAAGTAATATAAATATATATATATATATATTTATATATATTTTAACACAAAACCCCATCTTAATTATTATTTTTCCTTTTGTGAGCAAATAGATTAAGGGTGAAGTCATAGGTTCAATCTTGTAATGATGCACGAGTTGGCCTATCAGGGTGCGGGGAATAAGAGGGCACACAAATTTCCCACATCCTCACCTAATGACAGATCGAGACTCATAGATGCCACTAGGGATATTGATGGAACCATTTGGTCTAGGGACAAAGATTAGAAGCATAGGTTGCTTGATCTGGATGGTACATGGGTTTGGAGCTGTTGAAAAGATGATTAAATAAATAATTTCCTATCAGCTTGAGCATTTGGGACAGGAATAATCATGGTATTATTTTTTTTGCTGAATAAAAACTTTATTGCTCAAAAAACTCAACCCGAAACAGGGGAGATACAAAAAGATCGAGCCTGGACCCATCTCTAACAAAGGCCTGAGATACATGAGAAGGCAGATTGGAGATGGGGACCGGCCCAGACCAGTTTACAAGAGCTGCCCATTGGGCGAGCAAATGGGCAGATACATTACCCTTTCTATCTTCAAGAGATTTCAGTGCGTGTTAATTTCCCCAAAGTAGGAGGTCCGAGGACCCGGCATAGCTAAGGTTCTGTTTAACCGCTTCAAGAGATTTCAGTGCTTGTTAATTTCCCTAAAGCAGGAGGTCTGAGGACCCGGCATAGCTAAGGTTCTATTTAACCGCTTCAAGAGATTTCAGTGCGTGTTAATTTCTCCAAATCAAGTGGTCCGAGGACCCTGTATAGCTAAGGTTCTGTTTAACCGCTTCAAGAGATTTCAGTGCATGTTAATTTCCCTAAAGCAGGAGGTTCGAGGACCCGGCATAGCTAAGGTTCTGTTTAACCGCTTCAAAAGATTCCAGTGCGTGTTAATTTTCCTAAAGCAGGAGGTCCGAGGACCCGACATAGCTAAGGTTCTGTTTAACCGCTTCAAGAGATTCCAGTGCGTGTTAATTTCCCTAAAGCAGGAGGTTCGAGGACCCGACATAGCTAAGGTTCTGTTTAACCGCTTCAAGAGATTAAAAGATATCAATATATTCCTTCCAGAACAGAAGTTTTTGCTGGGAGATTGTGCCAACCGATTTTACATCCATGCCTTGATTCTCGGCTTCTTTCTTCAATGGGAATTCAGCGAACCGGGCTACTAGACCCGCGAGAACTAGCCCCTTGACAGAGGTACGGGGCATATACTTTATGTCATAAGCCCCTAGAATTGTGCTCCATTTAGCAATCCTCCCCGCGTAATCAGTACTTCGAAGTGTAGACCTGAGCGGAAGCTGAGTTATGACAACAATTGTGTGTGTTCTTGGAAATTATGGGGAAGCTTTCGTGTAGCATACACCACCGCTAAAATGGTCTTCTCCAGGGACTCTTGCTGATGGGAGCTTGATCCTACCATGATTAACCGTTGCACTCACTAACACACAAGCTCTTCCCACAAACGACGCCAATTGTAGGGACTGGGTTTGAGCACTTCTTCTATTGGAAGAGTGGACTTAGGCCCAACTAGCCCAATACAATAAATTTGAAGAGAATGGGTTTAAGAACTAGGCTTTAGTGAAGATAACAACGAATAAACATGGTTATAGGTGCACTAAATATTAAGGAAATGGGCTTTACGTATGAAATTCTATCCTGGGCACTAGTTTGAGGAGCTATTTGTTCTTATTGCTTCTTCAGTGCTTGGTTACAAAGGTTACCAGGATGATACTAGTAGCTACAGTGTTTTCTGCTCCCAACTTCCGATCCCTTTTCTGGAGGACTTCTTACATTATATACTCCCTTTTAGTTGATCTTGGCCCTCCATTTGTCGATCGTGCAGGTCACTACTTGAGTGCTTGTCCCATCAGCCGCCGTCCTCAACCTTTTGTGAGTTGCAGCAACCAAAGCTGCAATGTTCAAGGGTCACTTCCTCATTAATGCGGCCAGGACGTAGTTGTGGGCATTTAATGTAGAGGTGACAGTTTCTCCATGAATTGCTCCTCTACCAGGCTCCTATGGCTGACCCACTGTACTTGTCCTTTTTCTTGGGATGCTCTACGAAGTTGCCCCTGATGGCGTGCGGCTCTCCCTCTCTATGATCTCGGTTTGCCGAGGACAGGGTTGTCCTCGACGATGCTTCTTGATAATTAGGACTTTTTTCGTTCGTCCTTGGATATTTCTTCTTCCTCAGTGTGGGCCTTGGGCTTAGTATAAAGTGGGCCGGGGTGGCCAAATTCTTTGACCCCACACGAACTAATAAAAATTTGCTACAAAAAAAGTTTGTAAAAATATTATAAAAGTTTGTGAGTATAGCATTACTCTTAAAAGAACTAATGATATTGTTAAAGGGAAATAAAATGTAATTTTATAGAATAAAATTGCTAAAATTAATACACACATATATATATTTATAATATATTTTTTTTTAAATTTAGGGGGGGCCATTGCCCCCTCGGTCCAAGGGTAGTTCTTCCTTTGTAAAAACCATCTGTTTTAGGATAAAAATTGTTATGACCATTCTGTTATACACATTTTTTGAATTAGAATCATGATTTGAATTTTGAAACGTGTCTTCAACTAATGATTTCAATTCAAAAAATAGATGTGTAACAATGTGTGTAATATACTAATAGGGTATGAGTGTGAGTAACAAATACTACTCCTCGTTTTATAGTATCTAGAAGGTCAGTCAAGGTAGTTTCATTCTTTTTTTTGGCAAGTAGTCAAGTTACTAAGAAGTAAAATAAATGACAATGTTTATTATATATACACTGCCCTATTACACACAAATTACACACATTTAAGCTTTTGAACTGTCCATCCAAAAAAATCTTTTGAACTAAAATTTGTGACTTCAAGTCAAGATTTTAGTTCAAAAAATAATTTATATATACTGTGTGCAACAAGGTGTGGGTAAGAAACATTTCCTGAAAATAAAATAGCATATTAGAGCATTCACAGCAGTGGTGCTAAAAAGCCATATTGGTATTTTTAGCTCCTCAAACACCTAAAAACCATGCTCTAGCAGTGGAGCTAATTTATTTGTTTTAGCTCCATTGCTACAGTGCACATCTATAGATAGATGTGCACTGTAGCTGAGAGCTAAACAAAAAAAATAATATTTTACTCCTGGCCAGATTAAAATAATAAAAAGTGGTTCTCTCTCTCTCAGTCACTTCGTGCCTCTCTCTCTCTTAGTCACTCTCACCTCTTTGTCTCAAAGTCTCCAACCCACGCCTCCGCCGGCCTCAACGTCACCGGCCCAAGCCGACCCAAGCCCCAAGTCGCCAATCCACGCCTCTACCCAGTCCTCCATCTCAACACTCACCCAACGCCGACAATCCTGTGTTTCTCTGGATTTCGTGGGTTTCATCGTCGATCCAAGCTCTGGGTTTCCCTGGGTTTCATCGTCAAAGCCGTCGCTGCCTTCCTCAGCCCATTGCTTTGGTTTTCCGCCGATCAGACCCATCCGCCTCAGACCCACTTCTCTTCCGTCGATCAGACCCATGCCGACACTGTTCTCCTCACTGAAGCCTAGCTCTGTGATTGGTGATTTTTTATTTTGTTTGGTCTGGGTTGAGGAAAAAGATTAGAGATTTCGATTGATGGTTTTTTTTTTTTTTTTTTTTTTTTCCTACTGTGGATTGGTGGTGGTGGTGGTGGTGGTGGTTGTGGGTGTGGCTGATGGTAGAGGTGGTTGTGGTTGGTGCTGTGGATGTTTTTTGGGTAGTGGGATATATAATTTTATTGTAGGGGATATATTATTTTATTGCGATATTTATATTATTTTATTGTGTTGAAAGCTAAAATAGATATACTACTGCAGCATGTGTGTAGGTAAAATAGATAAAGTAACTTTTGGTGGAGTTAAATAGCTAAATTTTTAGCTTCATTGCTGTGGATGCTCTTAGATTTGAAAAAAAAAGAAAAAAGAAAAAGAAAAAAAGAGGAACAAAAAAGGCATAAGAGAAAGAGAGAGGAGCTCATACACAATACTGTTGGGGAAAAATCCTAATCCCCTCAATGTCTATGTGTGAATTAAAATATATAACTACCAAGCAATAGCAATATTATGGAAACAAAAATTTCAACAAGCACCACATAAACACAACCACACAATAACACCAAATCTTATGTGAAAAACCTCTAGTGTAGAGGGAAAAACCATGGGGCAGCTCCGAAAAATATCCATTATGAAATAGAGATTACAACTATCAAGTTTATGCTAAACTTGTGTCCACAATAAATTGGATATATAACAAATAAATCTCAAGGAGTAAATACAATCTCACCACAAAGCTAGTAGCAAAATCTTCCTCTGAATACTCCAACTCTCCATGGTTGTAGCACTCAAAAACTCCATGAGAACCCCACCAATTTATCTTCCTTGTGTGTAACTTGAGCAAAGAAAAAAGTCTCATTTTTCTTTTTCACTCTCTCACACTCTCACTGTGTTTCTCTCTATCTTTTCGGACTGCACCTCCTAAAGCTCTCACATGTGTTTTTCTCATAATGGCTCTCTTGCTTCAGCTCTTCATTCTAGGCCGAATGACCCTTTGCTTTTTTCTTTTCTTTTTCTTCAGCGTGTCCAACACGCTTTGGATCACTTCTCATTAAGAGAAGTCAAACCTCCCAAGTTTTGGTCATTTCTTAATAAATGGAAAAGCTAGCTATGAAGACTTTTTGGAACAAGCTCATAAATGAGCTTTGACAAATATGTGTTGTTAATGACATATTTTATGTAATTGGCTTATCCTTTGACAAAACACACTTTACTTGTATTTGGGTAGATCTAGGATGTTTTTGATGCTTCAAGAAACCTTGTTTCAAGTTCAAGTGTTAAAGACATGCAAGTCTGTCCAAGAATCAAGTGAGAAAGTGCTGAATTTTAAAGCTTGATAGCTGCTCGACACCTCCTCGACACCTGGCTATCTGTCGAGCTCTTAAGGTGTTTCTTATCGCAATCTCAACACCTTCTCGATAGCTGGTCGATCGATCGAGAAATCTTCTGTCTCCTCGATAGCTCCTCGACACTTGGTGGATCGATCGAGATGTTCCTCGACACCTTCTCGACACCTCTTCGATCGATCGAGAATTACTGAGCCTTACGAAATTCAGATTTCCAGATCTGATTTTTTGCCTATGATGACATATATGTGTAGGGTTTCTTTTCTCACAACCATAGACCTATATAAGGCTTATTTTAGAGGTCGTCACATAAGAGAATACAAGGAGAACATATGCAAAAGGTGACCGATGCCTTATTCTTTCTAAAAGAAGCTACTGCGTCTTTGCGCCTTAGGGTTTTGTAACCAAGTGCTTCTTGATCTTCATTGTTGATGAAGTGAAGAACTTTGCAGCCAACAATCTTCTTCTAGTTGGTGATTAAAGTCGCGTACTGGGATCCGCGCAATTGGTTAGTCACGTACTAGGATTCGTGCATCAAAGGGTGGCGTTCATATATTGAAGAGTTCATAAGTTCTGAAACGGTAGAAGGTTTTTGCTGTGAATTTATTTACGGGGATTGTAGAGTCTAAGGACAAAGGTTTTGTACTAGATTTGAAACTTCTTTGCATTATAGTGGATCACTTTTCGGGAAGGTTTTCCCCCAGGTTTTTTACTATGAAACTAGTTTGTTTCATTGGTTTTCCTGAGTCATCATATCTTGTCTTATTTACTTTTCCGCTGCATTCATTATTGACATGATATTGATATTTGTTTATTTTAACAAGGTTTATTCATAATTAATCTAATTAACAACTTGGGTTTAAAACTTGTTAATTCTATCAACCGGGGTCTAAATTTCGTAACAAGTGGTATCAGAGCGGGTACACTCTGATTGGATTAATTTCCTGAGTGTGATCCTTGACCCCTATTGTCATGGATCGTGGACAATCTCTTTTGATTCTTCCTTTATTTGATGGAACTAATTATGCGTACTGGAAAGTTCGTATGAAAGTTTTTTTGTAGGCTCTAGGTGAACAGGTATGGCAAGCTGTTGAAGTTGGCTGGATTAAGCCAAAGGAAGCGCCGGTGGATTGGGATGATGCAACAATCATAGCGGCAAATTTCAACAGTAGGGCCTTGAATGCTTTGTTTTGTGGGGTGACCAATGAGGAATTCAAGAAAATATCATCCACGGAAGTTGCTAAGGAAGCATGGACCATTCTTGAAACCACCTATGAAGGTACCCAGGCAGTAAAGACTGTGAAGCTTCAAAGATTCACTAGTAGTTTTGAAGAAATAAGGATGGAGGAGGATGAGACCTTTGATGAGTTTTATGCTAAACTCATGGATATTGTGAATTCTGCCTTCAATCTTGGAGAATCTATTGCAGAATCCAAAATTGTTAGGAAAATCCTTAGGTCCTTACCTAAAAGATTCCATGCTAAGATCACTGCCATTGAAGAAGTAAAGGACATTGATCAAATTCCTTTGACTGAGCTTGTATGGAACCTTCAAACCTATGAGATAAGATTAGGTTTAATGGGAAAATGTGGAAAGAGTAGAAACTTGGCTCTTAAGGGTATAGAGGAAGAGATTGAGGGCTCTGAAGATGAAGATGAAAGCGAAGATAAAGATGAAGATGATGATAAGGATGAGGATCTAACCTTCATAACTGATGAGATTATCAAACTTCTTCAATTCAGGAAAAAAGATAAGGGCAAACCTCCTAGGAAATCTAAATCCTTAAGGAAGGGCAAGAATGAGAAACCCCTCATCCAATGCCATGAGTGCAAAGATTTTGGTCATATGAGGATAGAGTGCCCAAACTACCTCATGAAGGAAAAGATCAAGGAGTCAAAAGATAAAGGGTTGGTTGCCACCTGGAGTGATACTGAGGATGACTCTTCCGATGAGTATGTGGATGAATGTCGTCACATTATGGCCTTTGCTGCCTCAACCGATAAGGTGATTGTGGAGAGTGCTAGTGACAGTGAGGATTCTTCTGATGATGAAGTACCTAAGAAGATGACCCTTCAGGAAGCCTATGATAAGCTATGCATTGAATTCATAAAATATGAAAAGACTTCTCATCTTTGTAGAAAAGAGCTTAATGAGGTAAAAACTGAAAATGCTGATCTGTTAGTCAAACTAGATGAGACTACAAGATTAGTTGAGACTCTTGTTGGGGAGAGAACACCTCATTAAAAGAGAAGGTCAAGAATTTTGAGGTTGAGCTTAGTCAAGCTAGAACTTAAATAGAGAGGATGTCTATTGCAAAGCTTGATGAGGTATTGAATGCTCAAAAGCCTAGTTCTGATAAGACTGGCTTAGGATATGCTGTCTCCTCCGGTCCCTCCTCTTCCACGGCTTCTGGATCAAGGACTGTCTGTGTGCCCTAATCTGAGAAAGGTGATAAAGGTATGAAATCCAAAACTATTTTGGCTAATTCTAAATCCTTTGTTAGACCTCATGTTTGTCACCATTGTGGTGCTTCTGGACACATTCGTCCTAATTGTTTTAAGTTGTATCCTCATAAGCAATTGTCCAAACGGTCACAGGTTTCCTCTCAAGGACCTACACTTTTGTTTGGAGAGTTATTAAAAGTCTTGAGCTTTTTAACTCAATTTCAGGAGAATTTTAATTCTTCTATGTCCTTTAGTAGACATACTAGGACACGTGTCTTTTCATCTTTATGGCCAAAGACTCGTGCTGTGTGGGTGAGAAAGGAGCCTAAGACTTAATTGTCTTTTGTGTTTGTCCTCTGCTTTAATTCTTTCTATCTAAAGTAGGACTCTCTTTGCTTGATTTCTTATCTGTTTTGGAATTATGCTTTCATGCATCTGCATCTTTCTATCATGCCTTCATGCATATGCATCTTTCTTTCATGCTATCATGTTGTTTGTCTGTTTTTGTCTGGTTGTTTAGTTTTTTTTTTTTTTTTTTTTTTTTTTTCAAAATAAATAAAAAAAGGAAAAATTAGAAAAATACAAAAATAGTGTGTTTTGTGTACATTGGTACTTGTGTACCTTGGATGGCCAATGAAACAAAGTTTTCTAAACCTTGTATCTCTTGTAACTTAGATGAGCATCTCTATGCACAACTAAGCAAGTGAGCTTTGTGGCTCTTGTTTGTGATGAGTAAGATTAAGTTATCTCTTATACTTAACACTCGTATCACTCTTTTTGACGGGAATGATTAGAAAATCTTAAGAGAAAGAAATAAATAACCATCTCACCACTGTTGCCCGCCAATCATAATATGACACCTGTATGCTTCGGCATAGCAAAAGTGTAGTGTCAATGACATTTGTGTGCTTCGGCATAAAAAAATTGGAATGTCAAATGCTTACCATCATTGGGTATTTTCTTTTCTCTCTCTTATATGCCTATGCATGATTTACTTAAATAAAATATGTAAAGAAAAATGAAAAGCAAAAGGATCAAAAATGCTTTAAATATGATTGCAAGCGTGTATTCTAGGAGATGTGGGAGTTATAGGATGTACCTCGAAGGTGATAGTCTCCATCAAGCAGTTATGATTGTTTGTGAGTTAAAGTGATTTTCTCATATCTCAAATCATCATAACATGTATACACTTATGCAATCTTGCAATGTTTTTCACACACAACACGCAATATTCTTTACTACTCTTGATACATGTGCAGGTACAATGTGATTTGGCCATCACAAAGGTTTACATATGTTAATGTATGCTCACTAAACTGTCTTGACTTGTTTTTGAAAATATAAAATTGGTTAGACTTGTTTAGTGTGTGTGTGTGTGTGTTTTAGGATCTATGTGCTTCACATTTTTCTTGTTGAGAGATTTGTTTTTCACATGTTTTGCATCCTTCTATTATCTTGTCATCCATAGCATCTTGTTTCGTTACATTCATGCATTTATATGGATTTCTTGTGTCTCCTTGATCATCTTTATGGTTCTCGGGTGAAGTTTTCTAACTTCTTGTACCCTTTGTCAATCATGATAAAAAGGGGGAGAAATTGTGGAGACTTTGTGGTTTCTTTTTAGATTCTACATGTTAGGGGGAGAAATACATTCCTTTGTAAGGGGGAGATATGTTTCATCTTGTTAGGGGGAGTGCTTACTTCCTTCTTTTTGTACACCGGTCTTATGACCATGTTTACATACATTGTGCATATCTTTGATATATATATGATGATGTATGTTCTTCTTCACCTATCTCTACATGTGTTGTTTCTTTTCTATCTTTATACACATGTTTCTTATTTCTTGTATGCAATCTATTATTTCTGTTTCACACTAAGATGCCGTGATGAGTTTTGTTTAAAATGTTTCAGAAATACAGGTTGTCAAAGTCTTCTTGCCATAAACTCTCTTCTTGCAAAGTTTTTCAAGAGTTTGTGTTAGGATAGATTTTATTGTATTCAACAAGTGAATATGAGTTGAGTGATTTATGACTTCTTTCATGTGTTCATTTGTTTGTTGTGGTTTTGTCACAGATTGCCAAAGGGGGAAATTGTTAAGGACATATTTTATGTAATTGGCTTATCCTTTGACAAAAAGTACTTTACTTGTATTTAGGTAGATCTAGGATGTGTTTGATGCTTCAAGAAACTTTGTTTCAAGTTCAAGTGTTAAAGACATGCAAGTCTGTCCAAGAATCAAGTGAGAAAGTGCTGAATTTTAAAACTTGATAGCTGCTTGATAGTTGCTCGACACCTCCTCGACACCTGGCTATCTGTCGAGCTCTTAAGGTGTTTCTTATCACAATCTCGACACATTCTCGATAACTGATCGATCGATAGAGAAATCTTCTGTCTCCTCGATAGCTCCTCGACACCTGGTGGATCGATCGAGATGTTTCTCGACACCTTCTCGACACCTCCTCGATCGATCGAGAATTACTGAGCCTTACGAAATTCAGATTTCTAGATTTGATTTTTTGCCCATAATGACATGTATGTGTAGGGTTTCTTTTCTCATAACCTTAGACCTATATAAGGCTTATTTTAGAGGCCGTCACATAAGAGAATACAAGGAGAACATATACAAAAGGTGACCGATGCTTTATTCTCTCTAAAAGAAGCTACTGCGTCTTTGCACCTTAGAGTTTTGTAACCAAGTGCTTCTTGATCTTCATTGTTGATGAAGTGAAGAACTTTGCAGCCAACAATCTTCTTCTAGTTGGTGATTGAATTCGCGTACTGGGATCTGCACAATTGGTTAGTCACTTACTGGGATTCGTGCATCAAAGGGTGGCGTTCATATATTGAAGAGTTCAAAGCTTCTGAAGCGGTAAAAGGTTTCTGCTATGAGTTTATCTACGGGGATTATAGAGTCTAGGGACAAAGGTTTTGTACTAGATCTGAAACTTCTTTTCATTATAGTGGATTGCTTTTCAGGAAGGTTTCTCCCCAGGTTTTTTACTATGAAACTAGTTTGTTTTATTGGTTTTCCTAGGTCATCATATCTTGTCTTATTTACTTTTCTGCTGCATTCATTATTGACATGATATTGATGTTTGTTTGTTTTAACAAGGTTTATTCATAATTAATCTAATTAACAACTTGGGTTTAAAACTTGTTAATTCTATCAACCGGGGTCTAAATTTTCCAACATGTGTGATGGAATCTGAGGGTGTCACGTGCACCCAACAAATACATGAGCAACAGGCCAACAGAGATGTGTGCAGAGATAAGACATACATCATGACCAACGCTCGAAGACGAGCAAGCTCGACTTTATTGCATACTTCGATATACATGAATGGTACATGTTAAGGTATTACTATAAATTAAGTTCTTTTACACATTTCAATTTTCATCTTTAACTACATAATTTTCTTTATCTTTTTATTTTCCACTTTCAACAGCCAATCGAATGGTTTAAGATGTGGATTGTGATCCAGAATTACATTGATGCATGTTAGATTTCTACAATAAATTCGGTGTTACAAATTACTGGTCATTGGAAAATTACATTTTTTTCTGACCGGTTATCAAAAAAGAAAGAAAAGAAAACTACATTTTTAGAGAAAAGGATATGCTGACTACTGAGATTTAAACATTCCTCGAGGAATATTGAGATATTCTGAAAATGTGGAAATAAATTAACAAGATTTATGCCATTAATAAAACCCTCACCTTTTCGTGAATTAATATGCTTTTTCTTTCCTTAATTATAAGCTGAATGATATGTCATTTTTATTTTTAATTCTTGATAGCAATGATATGCCAAATTTGGCCAAGCCTGTCTGGCATATCTTATCTCTTTTTGCTATGTGTCCTTCGAAGGAACTTAAGGTCAGCTCAGTCAGGATTCACTACAAGTAGCCTGGTCAAGAAGCCATGTGACAAGTACCATATTCGATCAGCAGGTGCATAGTTTTCTTATAGTGGAAATTCTTTCTTCACGGTTGAGCTACATGAAAATAATACATTGATTTGGGTCTCCTCAACTGGGGGGAATATATTCTGTTATGGGCAGCCAAATACTGCACTTGATTAGAGGAAAAGATTATGCAAAGATAAAAGAAACCTTCTACATGGGGCAAATTGGTGAGGAACTTGCTAATTGAAGCGATTGGAATCTAGTCTTCTATTCTTTCATTGCCTATAAATTGAAACTCCAGGACTTGTCATTGGAGCAAGAATATTTGAGAGGAAGTTGTAAGGAATTAACCCAAAATTCCCAACCTGTGAGAAACAAAAAATAGAGAAAACACACGTCAAAGAAAACAATCACATACACAAGACAATATTTACGTGATTCAGCAATTTGCCTATGTCCACGGAGTTGCAGGGATTTTACTATTATCTGGAAAAATACAAAGTGCGGCTACAGTTTTTCACACTCTCTCAAGACGACAACAACACAATAAAACCCTAATCACCAAAAACGGTTTTTACATCCTAGCACAGGATTCACAATGGGCTACAAAACGAGCCAAAAAATTTTCGCTCTGGCTTGGGCCAAATGGACTAAGCCTCAGAAAATCTCCCATTAAAAAACCATGCAACATTATTTGGGTCGTCAACTAGATCAAACACAACTAGGCTCTACAAAGCCTAACAGAAGTGAGGTCTAACATGAAGATAAGAGTCTTGTTTGATAGCCAAGGATGACTTGCCTGCTACTTTCAAGAGGTTCAAGCTAGCTTTCAGCATTGCCTAGCTAGCTATAATCTCGTTTGGTTCCAACGCAAGTCACCATGGCTAAACTGAAAGTCTCTTCTCTCTCATGCTAGGCTTTTTCTTCTTCCCCAGTTAAGCTTAATTTTGATAGTATTATATGCCCCGTACATTGAAGATTGCTTCGAGCTTAAGAGGAAGGGAGATCTTACATGAAGATAAGAGTCTTGTTTGGTAGCCAAGGATGACTTGCCTAATTCCTTGGAGAGATTTCTAGTGTTTGACATAGTCTAGAATCCTTCTTTGGTTCCCAGGCAAGTCAACCTTGGCTTAACTGACAGACTCTTTTTTCTCATGTTAGGCTTCCTCTTCTTCCGTACTTACAACCTCTTGATATTTGACATAAACATTGGACTACTGCGAATCAAGAATACACAATGGCTTGCGCATGTATGCAAGGTATGTATTAGGTGAATGGGGGGTCATGCATTCAAGCCAAGGGAATTAGTTGAAATATATATATAAATGAGAAAATCACATCACTAGAATCTTATAGTTCATGTATTAATATTACCCCTAGCATGTAATTATTACATTCAAACTATTATATACAGTTTTACCTACTTCATTTTTTAACCGAAACAGTGATTTAAATTAAGTCACGATTTTGAACTTGGAAATTGTGACTTCAAATCATGGTTTTAGTTAAAAAATGAGGTGTATGTAAAATTGTATGTAATAGCTTAGAGAAGTGTTACATCCACAACATTTTTACAACACTTTCACAACAAATCATAAGTGGTTAATTATTATTGGTTCTATTTAAACCTACCATGGAAATTTTTTTTACCTTACCAGTAATAACCAATAACAACTTGACACTTATAATTTGTTGTAAAATTATTGTGAACATAGCATTTCTCATTCTCAATAGCTTATGTGCAACAAATATTAGTACTACCCTTAGCTTATTATTCTGGAACAATGTTGTGATTTTGTGATTTTTTTTTTTTTTTTGGGGTACAAAAGAGAGAAACTTGCACAAGCCAGGACCGAAATAAATTTTTATATAGGACTTGGAGGCCATTGTTGCCTGATTCGATATATAATTCTTAGAATTTTCTTTGCACTTGACAGAACAACAACCTTAGCCCCGATCCATGGATGTAAGAATGTCCTACATAAAATTGATAACCCAAGCCTTGGAATTTTCTTCTTTCTGCTGCAAATTTGTTGCAATTCCTTTCTGTTCAATATAAAAATTATTTTGTATTAACCATGCATAATACCCTTAAGAGTTAAGAGGAGCCTCTCTGAAGCAAAATATTACAAAATTATTGGAAAATTCTCCAATCATGAATTACAATAAATGATGAGCTTAATTTGTTAGGGATACCAAAAACTTATACAAAATATTCCACACCACTCTCACAATTTATTTCACTTAAGTCCACAACAATAAAAAATAAATAAAAAAAGTTGTGAGAAAATGTGAAAATTTCTGTGTGAAAATCGGTGGTTCTAGACATTTCGATAGATGATAAGCATATCAATGATGAAAAACTTCACTCTTACTTGGGAAATCATTCTCTCTTTTTTCCTTGGCTGGTCAAGATATCATCCAAACTATAGAAATCAATATTGACCCGATATATGCATTTAGTCATGCAGGGAATTACTTCTAATTCTCAATCAATGTAATAAAACGATAAAAAAAAAAAGGTAATTCATAAGGAAGTGGAAATATCCATAGATAACGTCTTTAAAAGAAAAACTACTATGGAGTAACATGCCCCAAAGCAATTGACTCAAGAAGAATGAGTTTACACCTACTCATAACACTTTTTTTTAAGATGAAAACCACATACTTGCAACACTTTTGACTAGACTCTAAGATACCCACTACAAAAAATTGATCTATATTGGTGTTTCGAAACCGCCGCAATAGGTATAATCTACACTTTTTAGTATTGGTCAAGAAGTGACACAATAGACCCGGATGGGCTATATATATACTGGTGCTTTTCAAACCGCCCGTACAGGTTTCGATAGTTTTGGGAACCTATACCATCAATTTTGACAAACTGTTGAAATAGCCCAAGCAAGCTATCTCAGCAGTTTGAAACTGCCGCTATAGGTATTTTTTTGTTTAATATAGGCTTTAGCGGCGGTTTGAAAACGCCACAAATAGGTCCTTTTTTTTTAATTTAGACTTTAGTGGTGGTTTAAAACCGTCACTATAGTTTTTTTTTTCCTAGGCATAAATATTTTCCCTGCATTTTGTTTTGTCAAACTATTTATAGCTAAACAAAAATCAATACTAAATAAAGGATTGGACATTTCAAACCATTGTTATTAATACCATTCTGTTCCGGCCGGAAAATTTCGTACCAGTCCTTAAACCGGTACGAATCACCCTCTTGTTCCACCTCGGACCAAATTTCGGTTCATTCCGGCCATTTCGGCCTGTTTCGGTGAATTTCGGCCGGTAGACATATTTCGGCCGGTACTGAATCGACTGATATATGCAAAAAAAATTTGCCTTTTCAAGTTTTAATGGCTATTACCTGAATAGAGCCACCCATCGCAATTCATCTTACTTTCAATCCTTACAAGTTGAATGGCTCACATATTCATCCCTTTACAGCAGGTTTCCACCATGTCGACAATTGCCGGAATGAACCCAGGCCATGGCAGAGGCAGCTGCTGCTACTGCTGCTTCATCTTCTTTTTCTTCTTTTTCTTCTTTCTTTTCGTCCGCTGGTCCTTCTTCAATTCTATTTTGAATTTTCATTGCCTAGTTTTGTTTTTTTCTTCCTTGTTTTGTGAACCTAGCACGTGACTAGGTGTTGGAAATGACAAAGAGACTTGACAAAAAGTTGCTTTGTTTACGTGGGTTCACACGTAACATATAAATAATAAAACTATTTTAATATTTAACTTTAGCTTTTATATTTTGGTTTTTTAATAGTAGTTTTTTTTAGAATATTTTAATAGTAAAATTGTTTTAATATATATATATATATATATTTTTTTTGAGAATCAATAGTATTATTATATTTATTTGGTAGATTTTTAGACTTGAAATTGATATATTAGCTGAAATATGGACTTATAGTTTTAAGACTCAATAAATTATATTGATTTTGACCAATTATATATAAGGAAATATAAGTATATAAAATTATAAATAAATAAAAGTATAAAAAAGGTAACTCCGAAATAGTATGCTGAAACAACCCAATACCAATCCGGTACCGAAATATTTCATTCCAATAGACAAACCGAAATGAGCACCGAAACGGTATTCATAACATTGTTTCAAACTATCAAATTAATACAATACAATAATAAAATAACATGCTATAATAATTTTTATGCCCAAAAGAAGACATCCCAAATGTTGTATCAAAGTTGCAAACTATTTTATACATTCAATACAACAAGATAACTAAATAGTCCGTAAACCCAAAAAAAACCACAAGCGACATATTTCCTAATGAGATTCCCATGATGAATAATGATTGATTCTGTGTAGCAAGAGAATGGCCATTCGCATCATCACCATCCTAAATATAATAAAGTCAAGGTTAAAAGTTAATTTAACAACAACGTTACTAATGAAATAACACAATAAGACTAATCTATTACCAATTGAATACATTAAATACATTTGCAAAACATTAAAATTTTGACTTGAGTAAATCGTGATGATTGTTGGCTAATTTGAGATTATTTTTTTTAATTGCCACATTTCAGACCTTATTTCTTCGTAATTGCATAGTTTCTCCTTCAGAGATGCTATCTCAGTCTCCATCTCCTTAAATTTTGTTGCATTTCATTGGATGGGGTGGAGAAGAACTAGACTCTTCAAGGTTCCTTCTAATTTTACAAGATGGGGTTTTTCCAAAACCCACTCCCACGTACATCTTCAGGGCACTCTGGGCCCATCGCTTGACCAAATGCATCATCACTTGTCCATAGGATTCCTCCACCATTGGTCTCTCCATACAATTGTGTTCCAGGAACATTCAAAAGTTCTTCCATCCCTTCCTAATATTCACAAACAAAATAATATATTAGAAATCTAGATAATACTTACAATCCATTTATTTATAATCAACAATGATACTTTTGTTTGTCAGGATAAGTGAATCAACAAGGATACATGTAAACTGTAGATAATACTTACAATATTTTGTCGCTTTTTGGGTGACAGGAGTCCTATCTTTGTGGGTATATACTACTTTATAAAACTCCGCACACTCTATCGGCGCCCTTTTCTCTTTTTCCAACAACATAGTCATTAAATTTATTAAAATAGTTATATGGTGAAGACGCGTTTAAGTTTAGTTGCCATCATCTTTGTAGTATAGCTACCCATAAAGTTCATGCGGATAAAAGCAATATCTATGGATGAAAGCAATATCTATGACATCATGTAACTACAAGCTATATAGCTAAAACTATAGAACAAATTTAAATCATTTAACATTTAAGAAGTAGAGTTTTTACGACGTTATCAGCATTTTGAACATGACTTCTGGATCCAACAGTATATGTATTTCTTCTTGGTTTGAAAAACGTTTATTCGCCTCACATAGTTTCTACGAATACATTCACGAAAATGACATCAAGAACCTAATATACCTCTGTTGTAGAACTGCCGTTATAGACCTAGGTGTATAGTGGCTATACACCTATACCGGAAGTTTTGGAAACCGTTGGGGGCAAAACGCCGGTATAGAACGTGTTTTGTATGGTGACCGTAGACTTCTCAAAACCCCATCATAAACTCCAATAGTATTATTAGTTTTGAGAAACTGCAGACCAAAAATTGGAAATTAATACCTAATACTAGAAAATAATACTAAATAGTATGTCTTATCCTGAAATCATGAACAAACCCATTAAATGCATGTAGAAATAGAATAAAAGCAGCAATAACAAGAAGTTACATAAAGCTTTAACTCACAACATAAGATATGCGATAAACGTAAGCTCATGTAAAAAAATATCTAGTAGAAAAAATTTGATTTCAACTAAACACGTTCAATATACATGTTAGAAATACTGAATTATTGTATTGTATTTCACAGTAAAAGAATACACATAAGTGCCTTTATATAAGAGGCATATGAGTGCAGTACAAGTAAGAGTGTAGTACAAGAAATCTAGTTTGGGCCTAAAGCCCATAATACTATACACGTTAACAGCCCCCCTCAAACTCAAGGTGGATGTGAGACCAGCTTGAGGTTGTCAACCAAAGTACGAAGGCGTCCCTTAGGATGTGACTTGGTGAAGATATCTGCAAGTTGATCTTTAGAGGAGACTGAGATCAGCTTGAGAGCACCATGGACAAGATAGTAACGGATAAAATGACAATCGATCTCGATGTGTTTAGTCCATTCATGGAAGACATCATTGTGAGCAATATGAATAGCACTCTGGTTGTCACAATAAAGAGGAGTAGCAGAGGATGTAGACACACCTAAGTCTTTGAGAAGCCATCGTAGCCAAAGGAGCTCAGATGTGGTATCAGCAAGGGCACGATATTCTGCTTCAGTACTGGAGCGGGCCACATGAGTTTGTTTCTTGCTTCGCTAAGAAATCAAAGAAGAACCAAGAAGAAAGCAATAACCAGTGGTGGACCTGCGATCAGTGGGATCTCCTGCCCAATCAGCATCAGAAAATGCACGGAGAATAAGAGGAGACTGAGCAGAGTAGAAAAGACCATGGAAGAGAGTGCCCTTTAGGTATCGAAGAATGCGCAGAACAGCAGCATAGTGAGTCGATCGTGGAGCAGACAGATACTGGCTCACCTGGTAAACAGCATAGGAAATGTTTGGACGAGTAACAGTGAGATAAACTAGGCTGCCAACCAAGCGTCTGTAAAGAGAGGGATTAGACAATGGTTTCCCCCCTGAGGGAGTCAGATGCGCATTAAGCTCAACTGGAGTGTCAACAGTCTTGTTATCAGTGAGTCCAGCTCGAGACAAGAGTGCAGAGGCATACTTGGCTTGAGTAATGTAAAGTCCATCTGTAGAATGAGTGATTTCAAGACCCAAGAAGTAGCTGAGATGTCCAAGATCTTTCATCTCAAACTGCTGACTGAGAAAATCCTTGAGTTCTTGAATGCCACTAAGGTCATCACCAGTTATGATCATATCATCTACATATAGGAGAAGTAAAATAGTGCCTTTGTCAGTGCGACGAAGAAATAAGGCAGAATCATAATGATTGGCCATGTAACCCAAGCGAGAGATGGTAGAACTGAATTTGGCAAACCAAGCTCGTGGAGCTTGTTTAAGGCCATAAAGTGCACGTCGAAGGTAACAAACCTTGTTTGATTCAACAGAGAGACCAGGAGGAGGTTGCATATAAACTTTTTCACTTAAATCCCCATTAAGGAATGCATTTTTGACATCCATTTGAAAAATGTCCCATTTACTGGCAGCAGAAACAGCTAAGAGGGCACGAACAGATGAGATACGAGCAACCGGAGCAAAGGTCTCTTCATAATCAATCCCATACTCCTGTGTAAAACCTTTTGCAACAAGACGAGCTTTGTAGCGCTCAATGGACCCATCAGAGCGAGTCTTAATCTTGTAGATCCACTTACAACCAACCACAGATTTCCCAAGAGGGAGAGTCACCAAGTCCCAAGTATGGTTTTTAGATAATGCATCAAGTTCCTCTTTCATTGCAATCTGCCATAAAGGGTTAGTGGAAGCCTCACGATAAGTGTGAGGCTCGTGCAGTGTAGCAAGGGTAGTGTAACAATGATAGTCAAGTAAATGTGTAGGAATGGATCTTACTCGAGTTGAGTGACGAGGTGGAATGTCTTGTGCAAGATCTTCAGGCGGAACAGGAGCAGGGGACCCAAGCTCAGGGTTGGGTAGTTTGTCTTCAACCTGTTCATCTTCCACCTGTTCATTAAAGGGTGAACTAGGAAAGGGATCAAGGATATCTGGTGGTTGGACAGAGAAGTCTACAGGAGAATCAGGAGTAACTACAGGAGGATCAGGAGTAGCTACAGGAGGAATATGTGCCTCATCTGGAAAAAGATCTAAGACAGAGGAGGAAGATAGGGAGGCACGGAAGTGAGAGAGCTCAACAAAGAGGCGATGTTCCCAAAAGACAACATTGCGGGAGATACGAAGACGATGAGAAACAGGATCATAACACCGATATCCCTTTTGAGTTTCGCCATAGCCAAGAAAACAACAAAGCCTTGATCGAGGCTCAAGTTTGTTATGCTCATGTGGCTGAAGAAGAACGAAACAAGCAGAATCGAAGGAGCGAAGGTGGTGATAGTCTGGAAGTGACCCAAAAAGGCATTCATATGAAGTTTGATTTTGGATGACAGGACTTGGAATGCGATTAATAGCATGAACAGCATGAAGAGCAGCTTCGCCCCAAAAAGGAGCAGGAACTTTGGCAGAGAGAAGGAGAGCACGAACAGTGTCAAGAATATGACGAAGTTTCCGTTCGGCTCTACCATTTTGCTGAGAGGTACCTGGACAAGTTAGTTGATGAACAGTGCCATAGGAATGCAAAATAGCTTGGAAAGCATATTGAGTGTACTCAAGAGCATTATCAGATCGAAAAATTTTGATACGTTTGGAAAATTGAGTTTCAACCATTTTTGCAAAATTAGAATATACTTGCAATAATTCAGAACGATGTTTCATATTAAAAATCCAGCTATAGCGAGAGTAATCATCAACAAAGACAACAAAATATCGAGATCCACCAATACTAGAGACAGAGGAAGGCCCCCAAACATCAGAATGAATAAGGTCAAAGATATCAGTGGATATTGATTCACTAGTGTTGAAGGGCAAAGCTGGTTGTTTTCCTAACTGACATGAAACACAATCAAAATTTTCTGTAGACACTGAACCTAACAAACCTCTAGAAGCCAATTGTTGTACCCGAGAAGAAGATGCGTGACCAAGTCGAGCATGCCAAAGTGCAAGGGAAGGAATAGAAGAAACTGCAGCAGCTGCAGCAATAGAAACAGGAGCAACAAGTGGAAGACGAAGGTTGTCCACGGGAAACATACGCCCAACTCTGGGACCGGTCCCAAGCTCCTGTCCCGTCCTTGGATCCTGCACAATACATCCAGAATAATCAAAGATAATGCGATAACCTAACTCAGCTAATTGTCCCACAGAAAATAAATTGTAAGAAAGGTCAGGAACATTAAAGACCCCAGGAACTAAAAGGTTGGAGGTCGAAACGGAACCTATATTATGACCAGACATTGTAGAACCATTTGCTGTGCGAATATTAAGAGGGTGTGGTGCAGGTTTAAGTTCAGAAAATAAGGACGAGTGAGCAGGTGTCATGTGATTGCAACAAGCAGAATCCATAAGCCAAGAGGAAGGAGACATACCAGATAAAGCTGAGAGAGAAGAGGAATAAGATGCATTATCAACCATACGAATGACATTAGCGATAATATTTTTAAGGTCATCTATGGACATGGTGAAAGTGTGACCTGAAGACTTAGACTGTGTAGAGACGGGAGCCGTTGGTTGGACACTCTCATTGTTAGCAACAGTAGCAACAGAAATTGAAACAAGCTGCCCATTGGGCGAGCAAATGGGCAGATACATTACCCTTTCTATGAACAAAAGAAAATTCAACATTAGAAAAACTATTAACGAAGAACAAAATATCTTCTAGAATAGACCTGATACTCCAATGCGGGGTTACATCTGACCTTTTCAGCGGCTCAATGACATTCCACGCATCACCCTCCAAGATTATATTCTGAAATCCTTCATTCACAGCACACTTCATGGCATACCAAGCTGCTCTCGCTTCCCCTAGCAGGGAATTTCCACTCTCAAATTGCTCTGAACATGCCAACAAAAAGTTGCCATCTGAATCTCTTCCCACAACTACAACTGTGGTTTTCTCTTCACAGATTGCAGCATCAAAATTTAGCTTGATCCAGCTCTTTGGAGGGGGAGACCAAACCACATCTTTGGATGGTCTCACATTTTGCTCCTTCCAAGCTTCTTTATGCTCCATGAAGACTCTAAAAATTTGCTTGGAAAGATCAGTTGGATCACTTTTGGAACCCTCCACTTTAGCTTTATTTCTAGCCATCCATAAATGATCACAGAGAATGGAAGCATAAAGCTGGAAGTCATTGACATATTCTTCATTCAACCCCAACATGGATTTTGGATTTAAAATAACCTTAATCCAACCCAAGATAGATAGAGAGGATAACTTACTCTACCTTCCTTTTTGAGTAGGTGGTTTTGAGTTCAAACCTTGTGTCTATTCTACCTCCCTTTTTGAGAAAAATTAAAATTTCACTTGTTGGACTCCACTTATTTAGGAGGAGCTTGGGCCTATACATAAGTGGGAGTGTTAAAATAATTATTAAATAATAAAACTAACTCATTTCCTAGTAGTTTAAAGTTTTTGGATATGTGGTTTATCAGATATGCACAACCCATATAGCTGGAATTTGATGAGTCAATTTAAAATGCAGGTTCCTATGTATTTATAATAAAGTAATTGATATTTAAAATCATTTCTGGATTCATATTTTCTCTAGATATTGGGAAAACTTGTTTTATATGGATTTTGGAGAATATGACATGCTTTCTGTTACATTTAGGTTTTGATGAATTGGGCCTTGCAGGTCTTCCTAGAAGCCCTCTCTAGTAATTTTCCAGTCAATTGTGTTCTAAAGCTTTTACTTGTATAAGAGGGGAAAAAAAAAAAAAAAAAAGATGGCGGGGGATGGGGAGATCAAATTTGACACTTAAGGATTTAAGTGTGCCCCATTGATAATTGTGCTACTGGGTACACGGATTATAAAAAGAGGAACATTTTGGTTTATTGATAAATAGTTACTAGCTTTAACTTCATAAAAAATTGAATTCATGAACAAGGTTGACCTTGTGTGGTTTTATCAAACAATTTATTTGTTGCAAGTAGTAGCTAATTTTTGTACCTATGCGGTCGGGGGCATCAAATAACACCAATTAGATTATATCATATCACCCTTAAATTTCTCTGTTGTTGACACGATTGATTTTGGTCATTTCTAACTTAATATGGCATGTAGCTGACGGTAGTGCATTGTAACGTGCAGGAAGGTAGTCTTGCTTATAACAACATTTCTTACACAATCTTTATTGCGATGCCCATCATAGAAGTGATAGAACTTTCATATATTTACCTCAATTACCATGCAATTATTTCTATTAATTAAATTGTCTAGTGAGAGCCACTTCAAAGAATGTTAAATCTCATTTATGCCATTGTTTAAAACTTGTGTCTTATTATACATTCTCATCAAAGGTTGTAAATGCTCTAATATGCTATTTTTATTGCTCCAAGCACAAAAAAAGTGCTCCATCAAAGAAGGCAAATGCTAAATTTTTTGATACCCTGCTACAGTGCGCTACTATCTCTAGCGCTGCTATCTCACATGCATTCCTCTTTCCATCTTTCTCTCTTTTGGTTCTCCCTCAACCCACGCCTCATTAGTCATCAAGCTACCTTTTTTTTTTTTTTTTTTTTTTTTTTTTTTTTTTTTTTTTTGCTGTTGGTTCTCCTTCAACCCAAGCTCTTCTCTTCTCTTCTCTCTATGGCTGAACCCAAAAACCCAAGCTTGAGTCGGCATTTAGATCAGGTTGAGTCGGTGTTCTTAAGGCGTCATTCTTGAGTCGGCGTGGTCGGTGTTCTTGGCTGGGGTTGAGACTGGAGAGGCTGGGCCGCTGAGGTGGTGGTCATCGGAGAGGCTGGGGTGGGTTTTGGCTGCGGTTTCGTGGTGGGTTCAAATCAAGTTTTGTGAGTAGGTTTTGGATGGTGGCTTGTGTTTCGATTTTATAGTGGGTAGTGGCTTAGTGGTGGATGCTGCTGTGGTTTTGGGCTTGTGATTACAGTGGCAGTGATTGTTTGTGGTTGTGGCGGTGGTGGCAATGGGTTTGAGTTTGATTTGATTTTGGGATTGTGTTTTGGTTTTTTTTTTTTTTTTTTTTTTTTTGTGATTTGGTGGTTAGGGGTTGAGTTTGTGATTGGTGGTGGTGGCTATGGCTATGGGTGGTGGTGATTGTGGTAGTGGGTTTGTTGGTAGTGAAAGAGATGAGATTGATTGATTGAGAATAAAAAAAATAATATTTAACGAAGTGGTAAAAAATATAAGGGATTTACTAATATGTGTCCTTAGGACATATATTCCTAAACTATTTTAGGAAATTTTTTATGAAAAAATGAAAAAAATAATTTACTGTTTTGATAACTTTTTCAATTTTTTATAAAAACTTTCTCAAAATAGATTGTAAAATATAAAACCTTTAATGTTAGATGTATTGTAAAATGAGTTATTAAAATAGGTAAAATAAGTTTTTGAGATGCTAAGGGACTGTTTGGTATAGTATTTTAAATAACAGTTTTTAGTATTTAAATAACATTACTCGTATTTTTACATACTTTTTCACTTACAGGTATTTTTAAAAATATAAACAATATTACTATAACAATATTGACAAATAAGCCTAAATTTTTTGAAATCCTTGATGAGAATGCTCCTCCTGTCTTAAACCTTGTGTCTTATAGGACTTACAATGACCCTCTGCCTTGACACTAATTATAGGCCGCTGTCGATTTCTTAGTAGTGGCTAAAAAGTTTCAGTTTGCGGTGGTCTTTTATGGTTGCCTTTTCGCTGGTGAATTATGTAGTAATGAACAACTTGTATGTGAGTTTTCAACTCCCTGAATGTTTGCTTATATCACCGCGAATGTTTCATAGTGTACAACAATCTAAATATCACCGTGCACTTCAATACAGAGACCATGGATATTGTTAGCAATGCAAAGGGGTTATTTTACGGTATAGGTCATCCACCGAATAGCCAGTTGTTGGATGGCCAAGTTGAGCCCGACAGATCTAGGTACGTGTTAGTTGAAGAGGGTACTGCAAAAACTTCAGTTGAAGGTTTATTTGCTGCTGGAGATGTACAGGTAATCCTCTCCAAAGTTAGCTTTTTAATTTCTTCAGTTTTCAATTGGTCCTGGACCTGTCAAGATTTATTGTGTCGACCCAGATACCTTACCCAAGACTCTGGTCCAAAGGTTGCAACAGTTCAACTAGTGATCATCTTATTGGTTCAGAAATTGTATTGATTATATAGGTAATGACAAAGCTTGTGTCTATTAATTATTGCTTGTTAGATTTATGAAGAATTGGGATACATTCAAGGAAATTCTGAGAACTAGTTGCGGAAAATCTTGTATGAATGGAAGTGATGCATGTTACAATCTTTGTCATCTAATCAGTTTCTTGGCATGTCCCATTTAAAGAGGAAAGAGATAGTGCAAGAAATTAGGTATTAGCCTTCTGTTACATTTGTATTGGAAGCTGTGAATCTTCACAATGGCAAGAAAAACCTCTCTATTAAATTTTCTAAACAACAGAAATAATTGAATTTTATAGCTAAGCTGTAAGCACATCTGCTTATCAAGTTCAATCACATTGTTATTTGGCTGTATAAGTCATCTCATCTTGTGATCTCATATTACCATATGTTTGTGAATCATTATCATAGTGGACAATCTTGTAATTCATATTCTTGTTATCTTAATAGGACCATGAATGGAGGCAAGCTGTAACTGCTGCTGGATCTGGATGTGTTCCTGCTTTATCAGGTGAAAGATATCTTGTGAGCAAAGATCTCCTTATTGAGTTTCACCAGGTATTTGATGAAGTTCATATTCATCTGTTCTACTTGTCTATAGACTCTAGAGATAAGAGTACCTTAACATGTGCTTATCATCCCCATGCATTGGAAAACCGTTGTTAACATGACTTTAGTAGAGAACTTATCAAAAAAAAAAAAAAAGTGGGGAGATTGGTCTTATTTAGGTTCTTGTGGTGCTTCAGGAGGGGTGTTATTGATGTGGGACACACGGGTTGTGAATAAGATGGAGGAAGCAGTGGGGAGATTTTCAGTTTCTTGTAAATTTACATGTGTGTTAGACCAGTTTGTATGGGCGTTTACTGGTGTTTATGGTTCAAATGTGCACCGAGACAGGAGGTTTTTATGGGAGGAACTTTGTGGTTTGAACAGCTGGTGGAGTGTTCCTTGGTGTGTAGGTGGTGACTTTAATGTGGTTAGGTTCCCTTCCGAACGATTGGGGTCTAATGTTTTCACTGCTGCTATGCGGGAGTTCTCCAATTTTATTTCGGAACAGGGTCTCATTGATCTGCCTTTGCAAGGGGGGACTTTCACTTGGTCAAATTCTAGAGAAGTTGTTTCGAAGGCTAGGCTGGACAGATTCTTGTTTTCTGCAGATTGGGAGGATAAGTTTCCAACAGTTTCTCAAAGACGGATGTCTAGGTTGTGCTCGGATCATTTTCCAATTGTCCTTGAGGGTGGATCTTTTCAGAGAGGGAGTAGGCCATTTAGATTTGAGAATATATGGCTTAAGGATGAGGGTTTTGTGGATAGGGTTCGGTCTTGGTGGGAATCCTATCAGTTTCAAGGTGCACTGAGTTTTGTTTTAGCCAATAAATTAAAGCTCTTAAAAAATGATTTGAAAAGATGGAATGTGGAGGTGTTTGGTCATGTTGAAGATCGGATTAAAAAATTGTGGAAGGACTTGAGTGTTCTTGAGATTTTGGAGGATAGTCGGGGTTTATCAGCGGAGGAAACAGTAGAAGTGGGACAAATTCGTGATGAGTTAGAAAAAGCTACTCTGCTGGAAGAAATTTGTTGGAGGCAGAAATCTAGAGTTCTCTGTGTTAGGGAAGGAGACAGGAATACTAAATTTTTCCACCGTATAGCTAACTCTCACAGGAGGGTTAATTCTATTGATAGGCTTATGGTGGATGGGGAGTTATCTTCGGATCCGGCAGCTATAGCAGATTGTATCTCTCAGTTTTATAGGCAGCTTTATTTTGAGGATGTGGTTCATAGACCTATCTTAGATGATGTGGACTTCTCTAGTATCTCCGAGGAGGATGCAAGTTGGCTAGATAGGCCTTTTGAGGAGGAAGAGGTGTTTGGGGTAATCAATGATTTTAATGGTGATAAGGCACCTGGCCCGGATGGCTTTTCTATGGCATTCTTCCAGTCTTGC
Source organism: Notholithocarpus densiflorus (assembly GCA_030021035.2). Lineage (NCBI taxonomy): Eukaryota > Viridiplantae > Streptophyta > Magnoliopsida > Fagales > Fagaceae > Notholithocarpus > Notholithocarpus densiflorus. Next base: position 9,331 of record JARYZH020000968.1, on the reverse strand, counting down.
TGGTGTGTTTTGAAAACAGAAATTATGGCTGTATTCCACAATTTTCATACTCAGGCAGTGTTTGAGAAGAGTCTTAATGCTTCGTTCCTTGCCCTTATTCCTAAGAAAGTGGATGCTGTGGAGGTAAAGGACTTTCGGCCTATTAGCTTAGTTGGTGGGATTTATAAGATTATCTCTAAGGTGTTGGCTAATCGGCTTCGTAGGGTGGCGCATGGACTTATTTTGGATTCACAAAATGCCTTTGTGAAGGGTAGACAAATTTTGGACTCAGTCTTGATTGCTTCTGAATGTATTGATAGTAGATTGAAGTCAGGAGTTCCAGGTGTGTTGTGTAAATTGGATGTGGAAAAGGCATATGATCATGTGAGCTGGGATTTTTTAATGTATATGCTTGAGCGATGTGGTTTCTCAGAGAAATGGAGAAAATGGATAAGGTATTGCATTTCAACTGTAAAGTTTTCCATTCTGATCAATGGTAGTCCATCTGATTTCTTTGGAAGTTCTAGGGGGCTTCGGCAAGGAGACCCATTATCTCCTCTGTTGTTTGATATTGTGATGGAGGCATTAAGTCGTATGTTGGATGTGGCTGCCTCCGCTGAGCAATTCTCAGGCTTTTCTGTGGGTAGTACGGCAGGTCCATCAGTGATGGTGTCTCACCTTTTATTTGCAGATGACACTCTGATTTTTTGTGATGCTGATCCTTCTCAGATTGTTAATTTGAGGGCGATTCTTGCTAGATTTGAGGGGGTGTCAGGGCTTCGTATTAATTTGGGGAAATCTGAGTTGGTACCTGTTGGTGGGGTGCACAATTTAGATGCTTTGGTGGGTCTGTTGAGGTGTGGGCAATCCTCTCTGCCCTTGAAATATTTGGGCCTTCCATTAGGTGCTAAGTTTAAGGATTTAACTGTATGGAATCCTATCCTAGAGAGAATGGAGAGGAGATTAGCAGGTTGGAAGAGACTGTATTTATCTAAAGGGGGTAAAGTGACACTCATTAAAAGCTCACTATCGTCTTTACCTACATACTTCCTTTCCCTTCTTCCTTTACCAGGTAAGGTGGCTAAGCGTATGGAGAAATTACAGAGAGATTTTTTGTGGAACAGGATTGGTGGTGAACCTAAAATACATTTAGTTAAATGGGCCAAGGTTTGTAAGCCGTTGCAGGTTGGGGGGTTGGGTATTAGACGTTTGGGAAGCTTTAATTCTGCCTTGCTAGGAAAATGGTTGTGGAGGTATGGCATGGAGACTGATGCTTTATGGAGGAGGGTTATAGAGGCAAAATATGGGAATATTTGGGGTGGTTGGTGTACGAAAAAGGTGACAAGTCCTTATGGGGTCAGCTTGTGGAGATACATTAGAAGTGGCTGGTTGAACTTCTCTAAACTCCTTGTATATGATGTGGGGGATGGTACTAGAGTGAAATTTTGGAAGCATGTGTGGTGCGGGAATTGTACCTTCCAAGAGGCCTTTCCAGAGCTTTATTGTCTTAGTAGGTCAAAGGATTCCTCGGTGGCTGAAGTTATGGGTTGGACTGCTGGGAGACTTCACTGGAATGTGCAATTTCGTCGTCCACCACAAGATTAGGAAGAAGAAGCCTTTGATCGGTTTATGGGGATGGTCTATTCTTCGACAGTGCGGGGGTTTGACCAAGATAAGGTTTGTTGGAAGCCTGCAAGGAACAGAGGTTTTGAGGTTAGAGGATATTATAGCTCCTTCTACCCTCCTACTCTTGTTTCATTCCTATGGAGAATGATATGGCAATCGAAGGTTCCTCCAAGGGTGGCTTTCTTTTCTTGGTCTGCTTCCTTAGGTAAGATCTTAACAACAGAAAACCTTCGTAAAAGACGTGTGATAGTGCTTGACTGGTGCTATATGTGTAAGAGATGTGGGGAGTCGGTAGATCATCTTCTACTCCATTGCCCTGTAGCTTGGGAGTTGTGGTCTTTGGTTTTCTGCTTGTTTGGTGTTCAATGGGTTATGCCTTATAATGTTCTTGAGTTGTTTGAGGCTTGGCAAGGAAAGTTTGCACGACATCGTCACATTGATGTTTGGAGATTAGTGCCTCACTGCTTGATTTGGTGCATTTGGCGTGAAAGGAATGCTAGAAGCTTTGAGGGTTGTGAACGTTCTTTGATAGAGATTAAGTCTTTTTTCTTGCACACTCTCTTTGAATGGAGTGTGGTTTTTTCTCATTTTTCTTGTTCTTCTTTTCCTATTTTTCTTGACTGTTGTACTTTTGTTTCATGATTTGTGCCCCCATAGTACATCCCCAATGTACTCGGTATGGCACTTTTTCTATTATTAATAATATTCTTACGTTACTTATCAAAAAAAAAAAAAAAAAAGTTCCGGTAGAGAAGGGAATTTTGATTGCTAAAATACACAGACAAAGCTGAACATAGGATGTGCAATTAATTATTTTGTGTTAAGAGAATTTGGTGTACATAGTTTTTGTTAGCTTAATCCTTATACTAGGCATTTGTTGGGACCAATATTGGTTAACCTAGAGGTCAAGTCAATCTGTCAATGAATTATCTTTCTTAAAGTTGGTCAATTGGTTAACTTAACTATAGGCATATTTTAGTTAATGGTTGTATGGTAAACATACCAAGATATCGCTGCAAACCCTGAGACTTTATTATGGCCAGTGAAGCCATGGAGAGCAAAAGAAGTATGCAGACCGCCTAAGTGGACCAATGAGTAAAATCTCCTTGTGCTTTTGGATCCATACCCATATTAATTACAAAGAGTGCTAAACTATTAGCATGAGCAGAAATTGCCACGGTTTAGAAGTTGCAGTCTCATGTACAAAGTTGCCAATCACTGTGCATTCTATGAAGCTACAAAGGTTGTGCCTCTTAACCATCACTGTAATGTGAAATTGGCACAAGGAAGAGAAATAGACTGGACCAACTATCTTGTTGATCATGTGTTAACCAATAAACCTTGTAAAATACATGGTAGGGTATTATGCATCTATAATCAAGATGGTGGATGGGTCTCTCTTCCAATTACTAATGGCTTATCCAAAAAGAAAGGAAAATGTTTGCTTATTTACAGAGCAAGATTTCAGTTCCTTTTGGTTAAATTGGGGGTTAGTCCCATACTAGACTAATCCATAGAAGGGTTTATCTCTTATTATATTTTAATTGGTAAGTACACAATACTGTGTTTATATACACTAGTAGGACTAAACCTTAATTTTAACTGACTTAGGAAAATACTAAGGACAAAGTTTAGCTACAAAATTAGTTGTAACTTAAGACTATAATCTTACTCGATATATTTTTATTGGAGTTGAAATTTGACAAATCTACCGTTAGATTACATTTTTTTCTTATAACCTCCATGCTTGTAAAATTTTTATAAAATTAAAGATCAGTAGTTATGTTATCAATAAATTGTGTAAATTGCAAGTTTTTGTAGTTTAAAATTATGTATAAAATATAATCTTATAAATTATATAGTAACTAATATCCGATTAGCATAAAATTTGACATGTGTATTAATAGCGTAAAGAACATATAATCCAACGGTTAGATTTTCGAAATATATAGTAATTTTAATAATATTGAGTAGGTTGTAGCTTTAAGCTACAACCAATTTTGTAGTTAAATTTTGTTCAAACAGTAATCCTAATTGACTTGAGAAATCCCAATTATTGAATCACAAAAATGTCCTTGACTCTAGGAATTAAATAAAATGCTAGTAACCTAATTAACTATGAAGATCTAAAATAAAATCCAATTGACTTCCAAAATTTTTAAAAAAAAATTCTTTGCACTTACCACATCAAACATATACCTATTTTGAACCCGTAACCTCATTCCTCATCTTTCATCCCATTCTTGTTGGATGAGGAAGTGCGATTAGGCTAGAGGTGATTGGCTCCTAGGAAGTTTAGAATGAATCGAGTAATTTTGGTTAAAAGGTTCTTAAGTGTTGACCAGGGATGTTGATAAATTTCGAGCAAATTAATCCTCCAAACTCTATTCAAGTGTGTCGTCACTTTATATTTTGAGCATATAACATAGTCTGTTATAAAACTTGTCCTCATGAATTTTCTTTTACAGCCTCAAACTGAAGAGGTTAAGAAGGAACTTACTGATAGGGATGTCCAAGCAGGCTTTGACATTACACTTACAAAGCATAAGGGCCAGGTACAAGTTATTCCCAAAATGCTTACTTTAATGTGAACTTTTATGTTAACTGAAATCTCATGTCAACAAAGCTTTCCCATTTTTGGTTTTTCTGTATAAGTTGTCTCAGTGCTTACATGTTTTCCCTCTCTTTCTTCAGTATGCATTAAGAAAATTGTACCATGAAAGTCCAAGGCTTATATGTGTACTATATACTGCACCAACCTGCGGTCCATGCAGGACTTTGAAGCCAATTCTTAGTAAGGTACATAGTTTGAAACTTGTTCTGCTTTTGCATTATAGTTCAATATTAATGCTAGCTTAAGCTAATTTGTCATGGTTAATGATATCTCAGTTATGATACACATGATAGGAATCCATTCTAGCCATGTGAAATTTTGGTAAAAGAAATTCATTATGTTGTATAAAATCTTGACGTGTATGCAGCATGTTGCAGGTGACAATCTGTTAATAAGAGAGGAGATGGTAATTTAAAGAAAATTTGCATGTTTCATATGTTGGGCATAATACAAATTATATTATGATCCTAGTGACTCTCTGAGGCTTGTTTCTCATAAAACAGTCTGATAAAGTGCCTCAGGAGAAGTGACAGACATGGAAAAATAATGTGCCTTTCACTTGAAGCTTGCACAACAAGAAAGGACGGTTGCAAAATATATCTATGTTATTTTTCCTTCTAGCATGGTTGACTCTAGGGGTAGCACATTCAGTTGGGAACTGCATCTCATAAAGTGAAGGTCACTGATTTGAATATTACTTCCTTAGGGCCAAAGTCATTCATTTCAAAAAAAAAAAAAAAAGAATTTTATGGTTGAGTTTGAATATTTTATAGGAATTAAAAAAAATTTTAAGTTGTGAAAATTAATATATATATATATATATATATATATATAATATCCCTTCCTTAGGGCCAGAGTCATTCATCCCAAAAACAAAAACACATTTATGGTTGAGTATGAATATTTATAGGAATTAAAAAAAAAAAATTAATTGTGAAAATTAATACACACACATGTTGGGATCAAGTTACACCTAGTGTAATTCTTTCTTTTTATTATACCTCTTAATAACTTTGCGTTGAGTTCATATTTTGAAAATTCTAATGTTGGATTACACATTCTCTTTGTTTTTAACATGCCAAATTTGTTAAATGGGTGTTAGTTACTATCCAATCCAAAAACTCATGTTATATGTATAATTTTTTAAAGTACAAAGAACTTTGAACTTCAAACATTTTATACATGATATAGTTTTTGATCTCTGGTCAATTTGATTTGCATGCATGAAGTGTGAAAAGAGAAAATGTAATTGAATGATGGATTTGTCAAAAAACTAATCCAATGCAAAGTTTGAAAGTGGTGTAATATTGACAAGAGTTACACTAGTGTAACTTGAACCTAACCATAAACCAAAAGGAGGAAGGAGTGTGCACTTAAAATCCAAATATTGTAGCACAATGAATTTCTCTTGAAGTTGTGAAATCAGAACCAGAAAGTTTAGTACAAAAGCATGTAATCTTAGCAAAACAATATTCTTTCTCCTTAATTATCTCTGTCTTCAGGATAGGTAAATACACAATTCATGCATTTGCGTGGGACTGAACTTGTGATCTCATCCTCCATCCCCTTTTTTAAGCAGGGAGGAGATGCCAATTGATCAAGGATTGTTATACCAACTGTTGTTTTTGTTTTCAGAAAAAAGAAACATATTTTTGTCTTTTTGAACTGAAGTTTTGGTTAATATATAGTTCCAGAACGCAAGTTTGACTGGGGTCTATATTGTGGATAACAATATATATTTTAATAGAGCTTTTCACTGTCGCATGCCACCCAAGATTATCAAACAACCAGTGTGACTGAAAGCAAAGTTCCATGTTACTCTTGGTTCTTTGTTGAATATATTATTTTGCCATGACCTAAGAACAGATATATATATATATATATGTGTGTGTGTGTGTGTGTTGCAGTGCTTTTGGAATGAAATTTGGTCGTTTCTGATATTGATTTGGGTAACCAAATACCGAAAAATACTAATTATAGAGCTGTGGTGGGTGTTAGTTTAATAAGTAAAAGCATGAGCCAAAGGCCGGAGCATTAGTATAATAGGTTTCATCATGTATCGAGTTTTGGCTTTATAGATGGAAGATGAAGTCACAGGTACATGTAAATATGACATCTTGACTTTCTGCATTGAATGCCACATATTTTCCTCCAGAAAAACAAGCCATTTTATAATCCTTAATGAATAAGATGACATCTCTAAAAATTTCTTAAATCAGAACATGGTGAACTGCAGTACCAATATCCTTAATGGCCAACGTATCACTTGGAACCTTACCACTATTGCAATTGGTCCATACTTAACTGTGGATTGTGAGTGGAAGTTGCATCTTGTAAGTGATTCACATATTCTGATAAAATTGCATTGAATATGGTATAGCCTAGTCAACTCAAGACCAGATATAGGGTATTACTAGGAAGAAGTTACCAATGTTGTGTGAAGAGAATAAACAAGCAATGCTTCTCATGCATGATGGAAACTTTACTTTATGTTTCACGATTAATGATTCATGCTTTATATTATTGAATGACTTATGAAGAATATGTCACACTTCGACTTAACTTCTGGTGGCAGGTGATAGACGAATTTGATCAAAATGTACATTTTGTTGAAATTGATATTGAGGAAGATCCAGAAATAGCAGAAGCAGCTGGAATTATGGGTACACCATGTGTGCAGTTTTTAAAAAATAAGGAAATGCTAAGGTTGGTTATATATTGTCCTTTCATTTGTCCCACTGCATGTGTTTTCTTGGATTTTTATTTTTGTTTTGCCCTCTCAGACTCTTTAATTCTTGCTATCCGGTTATGTTTTTCTAAGTCTTCTTATTTGATCGGTCCAACTAAATACTTGAAATTCAACGGATCCCCTGTTTTCTTCTTTTTCTTCGTGGGACTATGACTGATAAACTTATTGTGTTAACCAATTTTTTTCATTGCATGGAGGTGTTTCATTTGGCAAAATTTTGCATATTGATGTGAGATGTTATGATATCGATACACAGCACAAAAGTAGTTCTATTTCTTGTGTTTTAGTGGTTGAGTGATTTTGACTTTGGAAAGCTTTCTTTTCAATTTATGGAGAGGGAATTGGGGAAATTATCATCTTGTGTCAACTCTCTGTGAATGTCTTTTGCATGAATCTAGTCCCTATTTACTTGGTTAGTGGTTCTCAGCTGCCACTAACTGTTTCTAGTCTGATTATGCAGGACTGTGTCAGGGGTGAAAATGAAGAGAGAGTACAAAGAATTCATTGAAGAAAATAAATGAGAGAATTTCAAATTGGGTGATGCTCTCATTTCGTGATCCAATTTTGTTCCTTCTAAAGAATCTAGTTGAATAATGCCTTCAATTTTTTCAGTGGTCTGATATTGATCAACTACACTGTAAATTATACAAGCAGAGCAACCAATGCATTGGTTACGGGTTTTGACTCTCTTTCTTTTGAATTTCAATGATATTGTAAATTGGATTCAGCTTTGAATTTTGTTCTCATATCCACTACTTGCTACTAACTAGAATAATTTGCAACCATGCCCAACCTTTGATGATTCCCCGCCCCAATTTGTAAATGTAGCTGTCCACTTGTCCTTTATATAAGAGTGATGGTTGTGAATGTTCTTTATATAAGAGTGATGGTTGAGAAGCATGTGGATGTAGACATGAGTTTTACGGCCACAACAAAATCCTACAACATTTTTTTCAAGAAGTGAGGTGTCAATCCACCATAGGTTAGAATAAAATGTTAAAAAATTTAAAAAAATTTAAAAAATTAAACCGGGACTCACTAGAGCTCAAAACAAGGAATTATACTGGGACTCACTAGAGCTCAAAACAAGGATGTTGTAAAAATGTTGATAGATGTTAGTGTCCCTCGACTTTCTCTATAAAAATAGTCTTACACTAGTGTGGTGAGATGCAATTTTTTGTTTGTGCGGTTTGAAACATACTATCAAGTGTGCTCCAGAGTAAAAGATTGATGATTAATCATTCTCTGCTAGAGAAATTTCTTTGTAATTATATTTTTGCTCATTTTTCACCCCACCTGTAACATTAACGTTAGTAGCCAAAAAAAGAAGAAAAGAAAAAAGAAATCGATAAGATATCCTTTATTGAAAGGAGAGAAATAAGCTAAAATAGCTAGGGAAAGGAAGAGTAGATAGAGTAGTTGGTTGTTTCGTTGTAGACTCTGCTCCAAGCCCCTTAATGGAAGTTGTCTTATTGGAGCAAGCTCATTTTGTAGCTAGGGAAAGGAAGAGAAAAGAAAAAACAAGGAAAAGAAATTGATAAAATGCATTTTTTTTTTCATAGATACTATAGAATTTTAGCGTATGGCATTCACTAAATGATGATTTTTTTTTTTATCATCAGGTCAAGGCACCAAAAAGAGTTTATTTGATAATAAGAAATTTTACTAGTTGAGCTAATTGAAAACCACTGATAAAATATCTTTTACTTTATTTGATAAGTTGACATTTTCTTTTTAAATACTCATTTATTTATTTATTTTATTTTGAACCCAAAACGTTGGAAACACCAAGTTGTTTGATGATGATTTTCTCTAGGTTTGCTTTGGTAAGTTTGATGATTTTCTCTCCTTTGCTTTCAGATTCAATTGAGGCCCTAGCAATACAAGCTAGATTCAATAAATTAATTATTTTTGTAATAATCCTTCATTTTAATTGACAGTAAGGAATCCCCTCCCATTTAAATCTTCTAGTTCTCTCTATTTTTAAAAAATTAAATGTGAGATATGTGATACTTATTTGAGTTCATGTGGTTTTCATCACTTTATAGACTTATCTAAGTTACCTTCTACAATTAAGGCCAACAAGGCCAACTCTAGTATTAATTCACTCAGGCAATTGTTCAAGGCTTCCAAATGGAAGAATGACTCATAATTTTGATTCTAAAATAAATTACATCTTGAACTCTTTTAACTTTTTTTTTTTTTCAATTTTTTAACTTTATTTTTAAAGTGGTCTACATATAGCTAAAAATGGTATGTAGCTACAGGTCTAGCTTACCTCCAATAGTTTTTTAATTAGACATCTCTTTTTATTTTAACTAGTCGCAGACCCGCGCGTTGCGCGTGATAAATTTGTTTTTGAT
>JARYZH020000967.1:0-48930 GCA_030021035.2 Notholithocarpus densiflorus | reverse complement strand
AAATTAGGCACATCAGCTAGTTTCTCAAAGAAGGGAAGCTGTGTTAGAGGCTAAAAATATTGATATCTAAGCAAGCTTAGAATCAAATCAGTTTTCATCTTAGGTAAAACATTTCATTTGAATTTTTTTGGAAGGGTTAGACTCAGGATACATGCGACTCCCCTCTTTGTCAAGATTTTCCATGCCATAAGTGGTTCCAATATATGTCTTTTTGTTGCAGGCATCTGATAATTTTCCTTGTGGCTAGTATTTATTAAAATCTAGTAGTATTGCATTATATACTTCCTCTGCTTGCTTTTACACCAACATCACAAAGCAGGATTATGCTTATAGTTGTTTCATTAACATTGCTTTATTTTTCACACTTTAACTGGACCTTATATTCTATTTTGGAAGAATTGATCTTTTGCTCTTTTAAGTCTGATAACATGAGAAACTCAAATAAGCAAATGATCTAAATATGATCAGTTAAGTTGAGCTTTTAGCATAATCCATCCAAGTCCCATACCAATAATCTCAGGACTTTCCTTTTCTTGCATTTTCTTGTCAAATAAACAGAAACTACGATTCTGAGAAATCAATTTGCACTTCAAATTATTTACAAAAGAATGACAAAATACTTATAAAATTCAACAAACTTTGGAGTGGTAAGTGGGTTAGCAACCAAAACATGCCAACAAAACTCATGCACCCAAAAGATAATTGATATAAAAGGAAGTACTATAACTATAAGCAAAAATTTTGATTCAAACCAAGGTGTTACCTGTTAGTCCACATAGAAAAAAAAAATAATAAATCCTTCAAGTTTAGCTAAGAAATGGGCAACCCACAAATGAAATCCCAACCAAAAGTGGACATAAATCTGTCTAAATCATAAGAAATAGGGTCCAGATATTTTTTTTTTTCAATTCCCTTTTATTTGCTTATAAACATGCCATTAGGCATTGCTATGCAACTTGCTATTGGATCACCTTGCATTATCTTTCTTCTCTTTATTCTATCTTTCATGCACGTTAACTGGGAGTTTTTTGCATTAGGTACAACCTTTATATGCTCATTAAGATTAAGGCTTGGTCAAGTTGTGTATGCACTTTATGCATGGAGTAGATTTACTTTGCACTTCTTTCTGCTTCTTTATGTTTTCCTTTTCCATCCGCTTGATATTTTGGAATGTGTTGTTCTGAACTGTATCCTTCTTATGGTGCCCCATTTAATTCATAGAATGTACACACACCTGCTATCATATATTAATCCATGGTTCTGTTCTGTGCAGGATCCGGGGTCCTTTACCTGCCGCAGCCGTAGTGAAGAGTTCACCAATCTACTGCCAATGGTGGACGACCGAGTCGTGGACATCATTAAGGGACTTGATTTGGAGGAACTCCTCAGGACCCCGAGTAAAGAGATTGACCATGGCTTGATAACGGCCTCAATGGAGGGATAGTAGCCCGAGACTCACACCTTCCACATGCCACATGGTGAGGTCACCATCACATTGCAGGATGTGGAGGTTCTTCTCGGGCTTCCTGTTGATGGCGAGGCTATAACAGGGAGCACGCAGAAAGAATGGCGGGATGTGTGCCAGGACTTCCTTGGCTTTGTACCTATAAATGATGAGACAAAGCAACTTATTGGCCAAAGGATTGTCATCAAACGATTTTTGGAGCAAGTTGCCGGTCCATTGCCGCCTAGTGCTGAAGAGGATTAGTTGCATAAGTACGCATGATGCTACATCCTAGTGCTATTGGGGGACACAATCTTCATGGACAAATCTGGCGATAGGGTGCATCTAATGTGGGTGCAGCTAATGTGGGTGCAGCAGTTGGAAGACCTTCGCAACCCACGAAGGTACAGTTGGGGAAGTGCTTGCCTTGCATGGTTGTACAAAGAGTTATGTAGGGCAAGCGATAAGATAGCCAGTCAGATTGGTGGGTGCTTGTTGTTGGTCCAGTATTGGGCATGGGCCAAGTTCCCATATTTGTGCTCGAGAGTTGAGCGTGGCCTGCCAGTGGGTGCTTACGGTCCTCCAGTGCGTGGTCCACTGTCCCTGAAGTAAATCTCTACCTCATACACGTCATATACATTATGTGATCATTACCTAAGTCCACAATCATGTAACTTTATTTTATTTATTTATTTTAAAGACTTCTAGGAATTATTTAAGTCAATATTAAACAATTTTAAACAGAGGTTCAATATATATGATTAGGTTAATATACTCTAATTTTGTGTCAAATTTCCTAAATTATATTATTAGGTTAATATATATGCTACTTCTTTTTTTATTTTTTATAAGTATATAAAAGCTACTTAGTTAACCAAGCTTTAGTTTACTAGATTAACTATCTTATTAGAAAACATACTCTAAATGCAGTATAACAAAGTAAGCACGTTTGTAATGATTAGTTGAAAAGCGAGTGGCTGGGCTAAGGTTATAATACTTTATTTGAAATTACTGTGTACATTAACCAAACTCTCCCCAATAACATGTTATAGTTAGCCATAATGACCATGATTTGGAACTCAAAGAGTCTATATGCAAATTGTTTCCTACAACTTTATTACATTAACTTGATTACATTATAGATTGATTACATTATAGTTTTAATCATATGATTATCTTAGTGGGAAAGTTGTAGATATTGATCCCTTGTTCTTGATTGTAGGTGGTTGTGGGTCCCAAACAAGAAAAACAGGCCCGCCCACATCTTCAAGGACAGGTATCGCGAGCAAATAGCTTCAATGTTGCCAGGCCAGGTATGAAAATGCCTTGTTTTACATGTTTAGGAACAAGATACATGTTTGGTGAACTTTGAAATATAAACATTGTTGCCTAATGTGTTGCTTACTTGTTTTTTTGCTATTGTAGGTGGTGTGGAAGCCGTATGAAGCTGAATTAGAAGACCTTCCGCCGTGGTGCGTTGCAGGGAGGGCCGTGTGGACGGCAACAGTGCCGCTTGTATGTTTCCACCTAGTAAAGAAACATACACCGGATCGTGTCGTTCGTTAATTTGGGATGATCCAAGAAATTCCCCGTCATATTGACACTGATATAGTGCTTCATGGGATTGATTTAAGGGGGAAGGTCGGTGTTGATTGGACGCAGAGACATGCTGGGCATATCATCGAGTGGGGTAATCGCCTTCAACGACGTTGTGAAGCAGTGCTTGGTGATATGCCTCCACAACATGAGTACTTTGACTTGTTCAAAAGGGTAACTCGGAGGTTCATCGATCGCCTCGACGCTAAATTGATTCTAATGGTAACTTCTTAATAGAGCTTCATTCGTAAATCTTTTCCTATTTCTTTACAAGCACTAGTATGAGAATAACATTCTCCACTTGTCATTGTCCCATTAATTTCTGAACTCCACATCATCCCTTACATAGCAGCATTCTTCATCTTGCAAGCAACCTTTACCTATTTTTTGAATTCTCAATTATTACAACTATACATTGTGTAGTTGTCTATAGCATATAAACTTGGATCTATTCAATTCTGGTTTTAATTAACATTTGAGAGCAAATTCTCCTTAATGGCCAACCAAGTGTTTATCTTGAATTCAAGTATAAATCTGTCAATTATAATATGCTAAGTAAGAACTGTAGGGATGGGATTATTTGAATGGTTTTTGTCCATCCAAAGCACAAAAAGAGTGTATGATAAAGCTAAACCAGCTCCTATGTAGTTATGTTTGGTTAAGCTGTTTCATACGATAATATATTTGTAATTTACCTTTTATCCTTTATGCAAACCCCTTGATAAACTGGCAGGTTAATTCTAGTTGATGTTTTTTACTCTCTATTGAGCTTCATTCTAGAGCCTTAACTTTGTGTTTGTAGCTTTAGTGAAGTGCTTAGTATAATGATTAGACAAATTTAGATTCAGCATGCTTCCATCTGATTTATAGTCAAGTGAAATGATAAACTGTTGAAATTACTATACTCTATTGTTCATTGGCATTGTTGATTTGGTATTGCATTACTAATAGTCGTTTCACCATGTGTAGATGGAAGGATATGTCCGTTTGTTGAGGCGTCACCCAGCGGGCACAGAGGACTACAAGGACATTACTGATGTGCTGAAGGCAGTGCAGGAGATTGACCTTGTACAACCTCCTATCCCTAAGGCCCTGAATGAGGAGGCAGCTACTCCTGCGGCAACGGCTACTTAAAGGCCAAGCACTACTGAGAGGCCAAGCACGAGCATAGCTCCTGCCAAACGTGGCTCTCGTTTGCCTATTGCTACCCATCGGGTTGTCCCTACCCCCGATCCTTCTCCATCCACCCCACATCCATTTCCTAGCCCCACCATCCCTTCACCCACCCCACATCCATCTCCTAGCCCCACCATCCCTTCATACACCCCACATCCATCTCCTACCCCCAACATCCCTCCACCCACCCCACATCCATGTCCTGGGTCTGACATACCTCCACCCACCCCACGGTCATTTCCTGAGCTTTCACCCATTCCATCATTTGACCTAGGTATTGATCCAACCCCTCCTAACATGCACACGGAGCCACCCTCCCACAGTACGTCTACTGGCCCTTCTTCGGGCATCGACCCACCCCATGTTCAGGCTGAGCAGGCTGTTGGGTTACTTACAGAGCCAGAAGGTTGGCCGAAACGCATATCAAGGGCACCTCCTTATGGGACAGAGGGGCACAAACGTGGACACAAAGCTAGGCATGAGGCATCTGACGAAGGACATGCAAGACCTCATCCTCCGCATGGTAAACATTATACGAGACAACATAAGGTTCAAAAAAGGTAACTCAAATGATACCTTATTCCTTTGTAAGAGTGAAGTGGAGGGTGAGGTTGTGGGTTTAACATCCATTGGTTGCATGGTTGCATGAATAACTTACCAATAATAATAATAATAAAATTCTAGTGAAACAACATACAAAGCTTGATGTTCTAAAACCTTCTGTATTTCTGTTGGAAATATGAACTTTTTTAGATAGTTATGTTTTTCTATTTAATTTGGTATACACGAGCAATGGAGAGGAAAGGCCTTGATATGCGTGTGTCAGTTCTGGTTAGTCAAAGTCAATGGCTTCTTTATAAAAACACTAATGTGATCCCGTTGGTTATTCTTGATGAAAATCATATATGGTCTTGTGCAGTGGATTGGTATTCCTTTTTTCATATTTCAATTTGGTGTTAAATACTTCATGATATTATTTTTGTTTTCAATATGGTTTTAACGTACATTATTGGAACTAGGTGAATGACACAGTTGGGACATTAGTTGGAGGTAGATATTCCAACAAGTATGTTGTTGCTGCTGTTTTCTTGGTTAGTATTATTGAATTGATTAATTGCTTTCTTTTTTTTCCCTGTAGCTTCCTTCCTTCTATCTTATGTTCTGTTTTAGTACCTCCTTTGGTGTTTTGATTGAGTACCTTTATCTAATGTGTTTGAGATTACTAAGACAATAATGTTCAATGTTTTAAGCTTTTGAGAAGTAGATGGAATCAACTTTCACAGCCATGTCTTTAGTTGGCTCCTTGGCTACTCCAGGCTGCCGTGTTATGGACAAGAAATTTACTTCTTCAGACAAGTTGTCATCTCCTGCTTCCATTTCTTCATTCTCATTTGCTAGGAGGCAGAATGTGATGTCACAAAGAAATTGCTCTCCCAAGATTTGTGCCATGGCAAAGGAATTGCATTTCAACAAGGATGGCTCAGCTATTAAGAAGTTGCAAGTGAGTCTTTGATTAGATGATGTCGGGTGTTGATTTATTGTGGTGGATTTTTTGATTTTGGTTATTTCTTTTTTCTAGTTTCTAATCAATTGCTTGGTTTGTTTCAGATTGGTGTGAACAAGCTTGCAGATTTAGTTGGGGTTACTCTTGGTCCAAAAGGCAGGAATGTTGTCCTGGAAAGCAAGTATGGCTCTCCAAAAATTGTTAATGATGGTGTTACTGTTGCAAAAGAGTTTAGTTTCTATTCATTGTTTACAATGCCAATGTTGTTTTCTGATCCTCAAAAAAGCTGTTGTCTTCATTAGTTGGAATGTTTTGTTGTTAAATGCTTAGATTTCCATTATTGATGAAACTAAGGATCAAATGAACTTGATTTGCCCAGAAAAATTATGATGAATAAATTCTTATGCAATGCTATTAATCTTTTTACAAATTTCTCCCTTGTATATACTTCTTTTACTCAACCTATTATGAACTAATACCATCTTGTGTGAGATATTGATGGATTTTGGTCTTTCCCCTCTTAAGGTTGAGTTGGAGGACCCAGTTGAGAACATTGGTGCTAAGTTAGTGAGACAAGCGGCTGCCAAGACTAATGATTTGGCTAGTGATGGAACAACAACATCTGTTGTTCTTGCACAAGGTCTTATCGCTGAGGGTGTCAAGGATGAGAGATTGATACCTCAATTAGGGATGAAGTGGGGCTTACCTCACTGCTTCTAAGGTGGTGCTTACCAAGGATACCACAACAATTGTTGGTGATGAAAGCACACAGGAAGCAGTAAACAAAAGGGTTGCACAGACTAGAAATCTTATTGAGGTTTGAATCTCTCATCCTTTCTTAATCTCTCACATAAACAAGCACTGTGTGCAGGATTCATTTTGATTGTTTTTAGGCCAATTAAATAGACATTCTCATGCAGGCTGTAGAGCAAGATTATGAGAGGGAAAAACTAAATGAAAGAATTGCAAAATTGTCAGGTGGAGTTGCTGTTATCCAGGTAAGTTCCCAATAGCTGGTTGTAATTATGATGTGTGATTTTTTTTTGTTGGTTGAGTGAAAATCTGAATTCATTGACTTTCTTCACACAAGGTTATCTCACAAACTGAGACAAAGCTCAAGGAAAAGAAACTGAGAGTCGAAGATTCTCTTAATGCAACAAAGTTAATATATTGTTACAATTGTAAAGTACACCTGCACAAATAGGTTTTATGTTGACGGTAAGTCCTTATCAGTTTACAATTTTAATGAGTTTTAGGCTGCTGTTGAGGAAGGTATTGTAGTTGGAGGTGGATGCACCTTGCTTAAACTTGCATCAAAGGTGAATGCTATCAGGGACAACCTTGACAATGATGAAGAAAAGGTAAGCTATTTACTGAAGGTTCAAGTCTTGGCATTGTTGAAGTCACTTCTAAGCAATAGAAGTACTAAACTTGGTTGAAATCCTTCCAATTTGTAGATCTTGTTAAATGCAAAATGAGGCACATGTCCTTTTGATCTTTTAGATAGCTTTTTAGCCTCAAGCTGTTTGGATTAATTGCAGGTTGGAGCAGATATTGTCAAAAGAGCTTTGAGTTACCCTTTGAAATTGATTGCCAAGAATGCTGGTGTTAATTGAAGTGTGGTTAGCGAAAAAGTATTCTTACTATTCTTGTCATTTTGGTCTGTCTTTAGTCTTTTTTATGTTGTATTGTACTAAATGTAGTTTTTTATTTTATTTTTAGGTGCTTTCCAGTGACAACCCTAAATATGGATATAATGCGGCCACTGGAAATTATGAAGATTTAATGGCTGCTAGAATTATTGATCCAACTAAGGTGAGTTACAATAATTTTGACATGCTTTTCGTGATATGTTTTTTTTAAGGTGCTGGTAGTTGAAATTATAAGCAATTCACGATGAAATACATGCCAGAATCATACAAATGTGTTATGAGTGCAATCGTATGATGTGCTGATAGAACCTTGTGTCAGGGTCTTGAAGGCCTGGTTTTCTCCTTTAAAATCATGTTCATGCACTAATACCCAATTTTATTGAAGAGAATGGGTTCTACTTTCCATTCATCTCTTTTATGTATATCATTAACAATAGAAATAGAAAATTAGGATACTGTTATTCCTTCTTGTTAGACTAAAAAACTCGTTGGCCGTAGAGTGTTTACTCTATAGATGGTTCAAGTATTGGAATGACCTTTAATCTGTTTAAATATGTGGTTGGTTTGGCTTCAGTTCTTTTGGTTTAGTTAGCATGTGGGTTTACTTGGTTCAAATATGCATGTTGATCAAGTGAATCATAACCATGGTTTTAAAAACAGGTAAGGTGAAAGAATCGAAAAAGGAGCTAATTACCAGTTTTATGGTCAGACTGGGGTCCGACCGATGGTCGAACCGGTGACGTCATAAATAATTTAATTATTATTTATTTAAATTACATAAATAATTAATAATTTTTTAATATACTAAAACTAACAAACCAATAGTAATAAATATGTTTCCTTTTAAAAAAAATACAAGTATATAAGTATATAACATCTTTTTAAAGAATTTAACATAATAACATTACAAAACAATCATCCTTAACATAATAAACTTTCAACAAAACCAAATAAATAAGTTCATTAGTCATTACATTTACATCCAAATGGCAAATAACAAATAAGTTCATTACATCCAAATAGCAAATAAGTTTTAAAGTTTCAAACAAACAACTACTAAGTTTTAAGACCCAAGCCTCATTTGTTATGAAGAAAATTGAAATCAATATCATCATTCAAACCAAATGCTCCACCACTAGCATCATTATCATCATCCTCATCCTCATCCTCATCTTCTTCATCTTCAACATGAATAGGATGATTTTTATCTCTAAATCCGGGAGGAGCATCATCTTCATCACCAAATGATTCCAAATTGATGTCATCATCATCCTCAATCACTTCATTGTCCATATCTATACAAATTCCAAAACCATTTTGGACTGGCAGCAACCATTTTATCAACAAATAAATTCATCAACACAACATACATAAACAATAGTCAATAATTTCAGACTGACAGCAACCATTTTATCAACAAATAAATTCATCAACACAACATACACAAACAATAGTCAATAATTTCAGACTGGCAGCAACCATTTTATCAACAAATAAATTCATCAACACAACATACACAATCAATAGTATAATACTCTGTAAACTATATTTCACAAACAATAATGCTCTGTAAATCAAATCCACAACATACACGAAATCACAAATAAACTAAAATGCTATTGCAAACTAATAATTGAAGTTATCACTTACCAGTGAAGTCACGGAAGGAGAATCTGAGATGAAGTCGAGAACATGAACTGCAAATCTGAGATGAAGTCGAGAGAAATGAAAAAAAAAAAAAAAAAAAAAAAAACCAGAATCGAGAAAATGATCAAAATCAAGTAATCAAAATCATAAAAAAGAAAAGAATATTAATTATTACCTAATGAAGCTGAAAAAAAAAATGAAAATCAAAATAAAAAGAAAAGAACATTACCTGATTACCCAATTAGAAAACCCAAAACCCAAACGCAGAGAAGCAGAGAGCAGAGCTCAAAGGGCGAGGGCAAGACCAACCAAGAAGGAAAAAAGAAAAAAAAAACCCCAACCGAGAGGTGCGTGGCTGCGTGCCGCTGTCGTGAGGCAGAGAGAAATGCGTGCAGAAAACAGAGTGAGGGCCGTGAGGCAGAGAGAGCTTGAGTTGAGTTGAGAGTCTTGACTCTTGAGACTTGAGAGCTTGAGGTGAGTGAGAGAGTGAGGGGTGAGGCAGAGTGAGGCGTGATGATCGTGAGATTGAAATGAGAAAGTTTTTAGGCTTAGGGTTAGTTACTTTTTAGGACTTTGTTGAGGACCAAAACGATGTAGTTTTAGTGGAAAAGTCAAAAAACCCCCAACCGGTCATTAACCGGTTCGACCACGCCGGTTTTCGGTTCTCAGGTTGAACCGGCTAGTTTTTACTATTTATCGGTTTTAAACCCATTTCTGGTTTTTTACCATAACCAGACCGGATTGAAGACTAGTTCCCGGTTGAACCGGTCGGTCCAGTCCGGTTTTTAAATTATGATCATAACTAGTCATTCTTTTCTAAGACAACTAACTATTGAAGCTATCTACTTTACATTCATCTCTTTTATGTATATTGTTAACAATAGATATAGAAAATAAGGATTCTGTTATTCCTTCTTGTTAGACTAAAAAATCCTTCTTGTTAGACTAAAAAATTGTAGGCCTTAGAGTGTTTACTATATAGATGGTTCAAATGTTGAAATGACCCTAATCTGTGGCTTCAATTCTTTTGGTTTAGTTAGCACGTGGGTTTACCCGGTTCAAATCTGCATGTCAATTAAGTGAATCATAACTTATCATATTTTTCCTAAGATAGCTAATTATTGAAGCTATTTACTGAAACATTTGCATTCTCTTACTTCAGGTGGTTAGATGTTGCCTTGAGCATGCATCCTCGGTAGCAAAAACATTCTTGATGTCAGATTGTGTAGTTGTTGAAATCAAGGAGCCAGAACCAATGCCTGCTGGCAACCCCATGGACAACTCAGGTCTGTAGTGCTAAAAATTATAACTCTGCCCTTTGCTTATGTTGTTCAAAAATAGATACTAAACTAAACTAAATGCCTTTGTTTTCTGTTTTGTTTTTATCAGGATATGGCTACTAAGGTTGATTAACAATAGAGCATTTCAAACGGCTTTGGCTTTGTGAGATGTGAGGGGAAAGTGAGGAGAGGAGTGGAACCAATGTAGTCTTATAGTAGTTGACTCCTTTTTTTTATTTTTAAAATTTTGTAAATTTAATTATGTTGCAGCAAAAGACATAAAAGTGTAGTGAGGTGAGCTTGTAGCAGTATAACATTTTTTCAAGGCTTGGGAGTAATGCCATTAGATAAACAGTGTTTGGGCCCTAAATGCTTTCAATTTGTGTGGACTTTTATTAATGATTTCCAGCATGATGATGCTCACTATTCTCCTTTTTGTTCAACATGGGGTCCAATTGTTTTTGCACTCTTTCACCTCTCTCTTTATGTGTCTTTTCTCATGTGTTGGGGTCTCAGAGTTCCTTTATGTACAATATGTGCCGCTATTCGTAATTGTTATTCTAGTTTCTAAGCTTGTGTGATTTGCCAAGTAATAAATTCATGTCCCAATTGTCTAGGTAGTTTGGTTGGTTTTATTTTTAATAAATTATATCTATGATTTAAGGTGGTTTGGTTTCAAAATAAATCTTACAATTTAAAAATTTTTAAACTAAACTATTTAATTCCAGAAGTTTCAAATTAAACATTGAAGTTTAAGATAGATAGGTACAAGTTAAATTTTATAGTTTTGTTAGTTTCAAATTGAGTTTTGAAATTGTAAAATCAAGTCAACTTAAATTTTGAACCTTTTGAACCTTCTGCATTCACGAATCCAGAGGACATGACACTCACATGGTCATTTTCTCCATTTTGGATACACTGTTATATCTTGTTCAAATATTTGTACAAAGCTGGGTTGCTAAGTATTGATGTATTGCCTACAATTAAGTATCCTGTTAGGGTATGCAATTGTTTTAACCTTTTTTTGTTAATAACTGGATGTTAGGGTATGCGATTGTTTTAACCCTTTTTTGTTAATAACGGGATGTTAGGGTATGTGATTGTTTTAACCTTTTTTTTGTTAAAAAGTGAGATGGTATTTACTATCCTAAGAAACATGGTAGAAGACGAAGCAGAAAGTGACTTGCTAACAAATGAAAATGTAAAAAGGATTAAAAAAAAAAAATTCCAGTGGAACTCGAGTATTATATATACTCGAGTTCCATTATCAACAAAAAAAGATAAACAATATAAATCGAGTATATAATACACGGGTTCTATTATTAAAAAAAAGAAAAAGAAAAAGCAAAAACAGTGTAAATCAAGATTAGACACTCGATTTCCATTCAGTACTCGAGTTCACTAGCAGCGAGTACGCCAGGCCGAGAGTTCAAAATTATTTACGGCCAAATGCCACTGGAAAAATTCCCAGTGGAAATCGAGTCTTTGAAACTCGATTTACATTGCAGTGGCTTTTTGGTAAATAAATCCATTATAAATCGAGCCTTTGAATTATTTACCAACATGCCACCTAAATGGAAATCGAGTTTAAAAGACTCGATTTCCACTAGGAATTTTTTTTGCTTCCCTCACCTGCAGCAGTAAACCAGATTTAGAACACATCACATGGGCAGTAGTAAACAACTAGATACGAGCATAATATATATATATATATATATATATATATTTTAATACCAGTCAAAGGGAGAGTACATCAAATGCAAAAAATTGGATTAAACCAATTACTGTTCATGGGCATTATAGTTGCCCTCTTAGCTACAGACCAAACAGATTTAACCACTACATGAGGCACACGAAAAACATAACAAAACAGACCATGAAGGATAAGAAAATTCAGATCAACCACCCTGGTAATATCTAGCCAATCTGTTGTCTTTTCCTTCTTAAAAACCTGAGCTGCATTCCTGCTATCAGTTAAAAACAAAATATGATGAAAGCCATGATCTCTAGCTATAGTAGTCGCAGCTATCATTGCTTCAAACAAGGCCTCTGTGGTTGAACTTACCAAAGTACTAGCTACATCAGAAAAGACACAAACTCCCTCCATATTGCTGGCATTATAGGCAAAACTTTTCTTTGTTTTCTTCAATCCGTTGCAGCAGCAACCTTAATGATTAGATCCCATTGCCCTGCTGGAGATTGTTGGTGGACTGCTGCTGGTCGTTGGATAGAGCCTGATGGTGCTGTATCTCTAAGGTTCTGATCAAAACTGAAGAATATATATAAAGATGAGGGAACCAACCGAAGAAGATGCAAATGAAATCAGCACATATTTTGAAGTCAATTGCAATAAAAAGCTGCACAACACAACTAATGTAACGAATACAATGGATAGAGAATAGTTCAATTACAACAGCATTCAGCAATAAACAAAATAACAACTGAGTTGATACAACATAGTCTACATAGTTGCTAGCACTTGTCCATACTGATACAACAAAGTCTACATAGTCACCTAGCAGCTATCCATACTGAAGATAACCACAACTTCCACGTACAATGCCACTCCAAAATCGAGTATCCGCTCGCCTGACAAACATTTAAATACGGTTGTTAGTTCCCAAATGCGAAGAACAAAAATCAAATGAAATTCTGAGCATATTATATAAAAACAGCACTTGCCTAGTTTGTAACACTACCGCTTGTCGAAGCCCCATGAGGATTGGGACATCTTCTGCGATTATGCCCCTCTTCATGATACACTCCGCATCGCTGCCTCAGTTGAATCTCCCTCAAGTCTAAATCTTCCCTCCGACTTCCCCGTTCTCCCCGTACCCCATCCATTTCATTCCTTATTCTTGACTTCACAGGACGACCTTTGACCCACAACAGATTTGGGTCAAGCACCCACCGTGGCCCGCTAACGTCCCTCCACAATGACTCTGATTTTGGCACCACAAATTGATGTGAATATATGTGAATGGCGTTGTCCAAATTATAACATGGGTCAATATAGCTGGTCGCATCAAGTCACAGACTCTGACAAACTTTAATTGCATATGAATAAGAGATCTTAATGTTTTGCCACTTTCCACAACCACATGTTTTAGCGAATATGTTTATTTCATGACTGTGGTTTCCCCCTCCACCTCTATGGTCGTTGTACGGGGTAAGCACTTGATATATACCAGCTTTATAATTAAATGCCCTCATAGTGTGTCCTGAAGCTTTGTGCACATTTTTGGTATAGATCTTCATGGAATAATCAATCCACACCTTACCTTGAGAGATATCAGAAGTAATTTCTTTAAGTCGATCATGAAAATATGCAACAAGTTTGCACTAAGTGAACTCAACCATTGCAGCAATGGGTAAACCACAAGCACCTTTCAGTACCCCATTAAAGCACTCAGAGATATTGATTGTCTCCATTTGTCCATATCATCACTCATTAGATATGTGTATGGCATATAGCGTTCAGGTTCGTCATCATTTGGGTCTATCCTCCTAAGTGCATTAATCTTGACATCCTTAATGGTTTGCATTATGGACTCAAATTCAGCTTCCTGAGTCGCATATGAAGCTTTCAAGGCCAATGCCTTTAGAGTCGGGTCATTAAAGTGTGTGTTGAAGTTGCTAGCAACATGTCGAAGGCAATATCGGTGAAATACCCGTAAGCTTCCGTCATCAGCTCTAGGCCACTCTGCAATGGCGCATTTGATACCTTTATGTCGGTCAGAAATAATGCAAATGCCCTCGTCAGGTATCACATGCCTTATCGAAATCCTGAGACACTCTAAAAACCACCCCCAACTAGGCCCTAACTCTTTGTCCACAACAGCAAAGGCAAGAGGCAAAACCTTGTTGTTAGCATCGGTTGTCATTGCAATCATCAACACCCCTTGATATTTACCATACAAATGAGTCCCATCAATACTGATCACTGGCTTGCAATATCTGAATGCAGCAATGCATGGAGTGAATGCCCAAAATACATAGCGCAGTAACGTAGTACTAGGTATGTTCCTAGGTATGGTGTGATAGTTGTACTGAGTATCCGGATTTTGATCCAAGTATGCCAACAACAACTTTCGCAACCTTTGGTAAGACTGTTCCCAATCCCCAAATATCTTAGCAATTGCCTTTTGTTTTGCATCACATACCTTCTAGTAAGAAAGCTCATGATTATACTTAGTATGTATGATGTCCTAAAGCTGATCAATACGAGCAGTGTGATCCTATCGCAATTTTCCCACAATTTCTGATGCAACAAAATTAGAATCCATCGTTTTACCGTTTCTTTGTAGGCCAAAGGGTATACAACTGTGTGGACCCACATATAACGTGACCATCCATAGACCATTAAATTTAGCCTTCATGAATGCCCCAACGTACCACTTGCAGTTGGTGTCAATGCATGCAGCACACAATTTAGTTTTGGTCAACCTCCGGATTGTAAAATTTCTATTATCCTTTGCTGCGTATATTATCAATGCACGCTTCACCGCCTCTTTATTTGCAAAAGTCAACCCTTTACTAAAATGCATCACATCTTCCCAAGTAGAAACAAATGGTATCTGAAGATGTGAAGGATCAACCATATTTTCCCAAGTATTTGCGTAGAATGACTCGGCAGGAGGTGTGTAGACAGTGGTCGTATTTGTAATATGTTGAACGACAATATCATCGTCCGCATCACCTTCATCATGGTACTCCATATTTTCCTTTTCATAATCGGGAACACGTTCATGGTCATCCACATCCCTGTCAAAGTCGTCTCGCTCAATCTTCTCTTCATACTCATCCGTATCATCAAGATTTTCTCCATTATTCGCAGCATGATCTTTGTCTTCGTCTTCCTCCCCTAAATGTGTCTCTTAAGGTTGGAGTGTTTCATTAGTATTGACAACATGATCTTGAGATGGGAGTGTATAACCTCCCATTGTATAGCCTCCCATTGTAGTGCATCTATCATCTAGGGCTGTAAATTGTAAAGATGTAGTTGTTTGTTGCACCTCCTTGGTATCAACTTCTGCAAGCAGCTCCAAACTTACGTACAACTCAGCAGCATTTACTTGAGGCATTTTATGGATCCTATTAAACATGATCTTTACATGTTTGTCTTCTTTGATCGCCATATACCCGTAATTTATCCGTTCATAAAAGACTTCTTGTGGGTAATGGTAAATAATCTTTATGTCATAACAAGCAGGGTTCAAATTCAATTCTTCCATTAATTTCATCTTCAAATCATTCAACGTCTTCAACCTACGACGTATCATGATATAATAGCACTGGATACCCGGCCCTGTAAATGGGAATCCGTCAATCTCTTCAGGATTGATAAGGGGTCTACTATAGTATATGTTTATATCAATATTCTTCAAAGATTGTGAACTTATTATCCTAAGGCTTGTGGGGTTTTTTCCGGGGGTGCTGGGAAACAGTGAAATTTGTATTCATTCGTGGTTTGGAGTTTTTTCTTATCACCATGGATGATTTGACCTCTAATTGGAATCGACTTACTTTGTTAGATAAAGAAGGTCCGGGTTGTTTCCTGGATGAGGAATTAAGCTCCCCGGAGTTCAGTATTGTTTCAAAATTCCTTACAAAAAGAGTTTTGAACATCGATGCTATTGCAAAAACTTTCATTCCACTTTGGCGCTCAAAAAACGGATTCAGGGTACGCCATTTGGGGGACCACAAAGTTATGTTTGTGTTTGATAACACAATGGAGGTGGACAGAGTTCTCCAAAGCGAACCTTGGACTTTCGACAAACATTTGGTAATCATGGAAAGATATGACACTAATTCCTCTGTTGATGATCTCAAACTGGATAGGACTTCCTTTTGGGTGCAAGTACATGGCCTCCCTATCAAGTTTATGAATGCTAGGGCAGCGGAGAAGATTTGTGAAGTTCTGGGAAGAGTCATACCTACTGACAACCCAAGGGAGTCGAAGGGAGGTAACTTCATTCGGGTTAGAGTTTCAATGGATGTTACTGGTCCCTTATGCTGTGGACGTTTGGTTTCTATTGGTCAAGAAAAGTAGGTCTGGATCAATTTCAAATATGAGAGATTACCGAACATATGCTATTCGTGTGGCTGCTTTGATCATGACGACAAGGATTGTGAACTATGGTTGAATAGCGAAGGTTCACTTACCAAAGACCAGAAGCAATTTGGACCAAACCTCAAGGCAGCCCCGTTCTCTTACTCCCACAAACAAGTCATCTCTGTTCCTGGTTTCTACAAGTCAAGACCAACGAAAAATCAGACCCCAGCAGATAAGGCAACGGTGGGGAATAAAATCAATGGAGGAGGAAAAGAACAGGTAGAGGTTCAGGTCGAGGGCCGCCGTGCACCACCGCCGAGTAGAGTTGGGAACGGCGAATGCAATCATGGCTGTGATGATGACGTGGTGAACCTGGAGTTAAGGCAGCCCGTTACAAACTTAAATTCTCCAACATCTGAATTCTCCAACGGCACACAAGAATTAAGGTCCAATGATTGTCCTCCTCCAAATGCGCGGAGTAATGAAATTAATCTTAATGAGATTGAGGCGGCATTAAAGGAATTTGATTCCCCAGAAAATCCTACCATAATAGAAAAAACCACATGCCCTGAATTACGTCCTCATGCAGCCTCTGAAGAAGTTCATGCAACAACGAAAATGGGCATTAATTCCGCAGCATTTATTTCGGCCATAACTCCTGATTTGAATTCAAATGAAGTCTTACGTCCACATGCATCATCAGAGGAAATTCATGCAAAACCGAATCCGAAGGGCATTAATTCCATTAATTCCTCAGCATTTACTTCAGATACAAATTCAGTATTGAAGTCAGAGGAAGTCAGCAGTAAGGCACGTGACAACCAAAACAATCCTAGGGTTTCAGTGCAAGCAACCAAACCACATTGGACTAGGGTGGTGCGTGCAAACAACAAACCATCACATGAAGGATCAATTGGCAAGCAAAGTAAGGGGAAGAAAACTGCGGCACTCAATGATGACCATTCCAAGTTACCTAATAAACGTTTCTAGGTTTCAAGGAATGAGGAGGTTGCTGGTATCATATTGGCGGAGGCTGACACCCAGCCCCGCCAGTCGCCATGAATTGCGTAGTATGGAACTGTTGCGGGCTTGGGAACCTGCGTACAGGGAAGGAGCTTGGAGAAATCATCCGGGCAAAAGATCCCTCTGTCGTGTTCATTGCCGAGACACTGGCAGACGAAGCAAGGCTAGATACGATCCAACAAAACATAGACTTTGAAAATAAGTGGGTGGTACCAAGGGTGGGGCACGGTGGTGGTTTGGTTCTTTTCTGGAAAGCCTCAGTTAACTTGGTGGTAGTAGACTCGTCCAAGTATTATATTGATACCTGGATTGATAAAGGCTCTCCAAATGAATGGAGATTCATAGGGTTTTATGGCGAACCAGACATTTCAAGGCGTGGTGAAGCGTGGGATAGTTTAAGAAGTCTAAATCACCACCCCGATATCCCATGGTTGTGTGCAGGTGACTTCAATGAGATTGTTAGACAGCAAGAGAAACTTGGAGGTGCAATAAGAAATCAGGGTCAAATGCAGCTTTTCAGGGATGTGTTGGATGAGTGTGGGTTTCTTGATCTTGGCTATGTAGGAAACAGATTTACATGGAGTAAGCACTTTGTGGATGGACATTCTATTTGGGAGAGATTGGATCGAGGTATGGTCAATGCAAGCTGGTTTCTTAAGTTCCCAGGTACAATTTTGCATCACCTCCACTGTACTTCATCAGACCATATGCCTCTATACATTAATCTGTCAGGTTTGGAGATTCCATCACGAAGGAAATTATTTAGATTCGAAGAGATGTGGTTATCAGATGAGGGTTGTGGGGAAGTGGTGGAAGCTTCGTGGTCATCCTACCACCACGGTTCTAATGATAGTGACATCTTAAAAAGGGTTGAGAAGTGTGGTCGAGATCTTGAATGGTGGAATTATAACATTTTTGGAAATGTGAGGAAAGAGTTGGCCAAGAAGAAGGAGCTTCTGATTCAAGTAGAACATGATGCCCAAGTAACTGGGCTGAACACACGGGTTAGAGCACTCAAAGAGGAAATTAACATCCTCTTGGATAGGAAAGCTCGTATGTGGAGCCAAAGATCACGTACACTATGGCTTAAGAATAGAGACAAAAATGCGAGATTCTTTTATTGCCATGCCACTAGGAGATTCCGGAAAAATGTTATTCATGGGATCATGGATGAATCAAATAATTGGAGAGTGAATCCGAATGACATAGCAGCCCTTATGATTAAGTACTATCAGGATCTCTTCACTTCCTCAAAGCCGAATGCACATGGGGTGGCCTTGGATCACATCCCTAATGTCATCACCGACCATATGAATAATGCCCTTAGTGCTCCCTTTAGAGAGGATGAAGTTAAGGAAGCCCTCAAGCAAATGGCCCCACTCAAAGCCCTAGGACCCGACGGCATGCCACCCTTATTTTACCAGCACTTTTGGGGGGTGATTGATAGGGATGTAACAAATTCTGTCCTATCATGGCTTAATACAGGTACAATTCCTCATCCAATAAATCACACCTTCATTACATTGATCCCTAAAGTAAAAAACCCTGAATTTGTCACTCAATATAGGCCTATTAGTTTGTGTAATGTCCTCTATAAAATCTTCTCCAAAGTCCTAGCAAATAGACTTAAAAATATTCTGCACACCACCATCACTGAGCACCAATTAGCTTTTACCAAGAATAGATTGATTTATGATAACATACTTGTGGCTTTTGAATCTCTACATAGCATGAACAACACGAGTTCGGGAAAAGTTGGGTACATGGCTATTAAACTGGATAGGAGTAAGGCATATGACCGGGTGGAATGGGGTTACCTTGAAAATGTTATGAGAAAAATGGGTTTTAATGAGAGATGGATTGGATTAATTATGGCGTGTGTAAAAACAGTCTCTTACTCCATATTGATCAATGGCGAACCTCATGGATTTATCCAACCCTCTAGAGGTATTCGCCAAGGTGACCCACTATCACCTTTCCTCTTCCTCCTTTGCACCGAAGGTCTCCATGGCCTAATCCAACATGCAGCAAATCTGGGAGAAATCAAGGGTTTCCCTCTTTGCAGGAGAGGCCCAGCACTAACACATTTATTGTTTGCAGATGATAGCCTCCTCTTTTGTAGGGCAAGCGGTGATGAATGCAGAAAGATCATTGATATCCTTGAGAAATATGAAGGAGAGTCGGGCCAAAAGGTGAACAAAAACAAAACAGCTATTTTCTTTAGCAAGTCTACCGCGGAAGCAACCAAACAAGAAATCATGCTTGCCTTGGGCTTACAAGAAGTGGTGCATTTTGAGCAATACCTTGGGCTGCCATCACTGGTGGGTAGAAGAAAGAAAGAAGGCTTCAATTTTATCAAAGAGAAGGTATGGAGGAAGTTGCAAGGATAGGAAGGGAAACTCTTGTCTCAAGCCGGTCGTGAAGTGCTCATTAAAGCGGTAATACAAGCCATCCCAACCTATGCTATGGGGTGCTTCAAAATACCTTTGGGACTATGCCATGAAATTGAAACCATGATCAGAAAATTTTGGTGGGGACAAAGAGGAGAAAAAAGAAAGATCCATTGGGTGAAATGGGAGGAGCTCACAAAATCAAAAATGGAGGGAGGTATAGGGTTTAGGGACATAACTATGTTCAATGACTCCTTGTTAGCTAAACAAGCATGGAGATTATTGAAATATCCAGACTCATTGTTACATAAAGTTTTTAAGGCGCGTTTCTTTCCAAATTGCACCTTCATGGAGGCTAAATACTCAAGTAGTGGCTCCCATGCATGGAATAGCATCTTGCAAGGAAGGGAGGTATTACTTAGGGGCTATCAATGGAGAATTGGGAATGGGAAGGCTGTGAACATTTGGTAAGACAACTGGCTGCCAAGAAAACACATGTCGTAAGTTTAATCCTCTAGGGTGGAATCATTGGCTGATGCTAAAGTGGAGATTTTGATTAAGGAAGACACAAGGCAATGGGATCATGGTCTGATCGAAGGAATGTTCACCCCTGAAGAAGCTGAGTTGATTACATCAATTCCGCTCTCTAGGTGCGAGGCAGGAGACACCCTATTTTAGCCTTTTACTAGCAACGGGCTTTACACAAGTAAATTTGGATATAGATTCTTGAAGGTTGAAACTCAAACCGAGCGGGATGATGAGCAGATGGCGCATGAGAAGATTTTGTGGAGGACACTATGGTCTCTTCAGGTACCGAATAAAATCAAGAACTTAGTGTGGAGGGCATGCAGGAATTCGTTGCCAACTAAGGATAATCTGGTGAGGCGAACCATCATCGATAATCCGACGTGTGACCGCTGCAAACAGGTGCCCGAATCAGCTCTTCATGCTCTCTGGACTTGCAGCGAACTGGACATGGTATGGGAAGATGAACCATTTCGACATTGCCGGAGAAGACACACCTTTGTGGACTTTAAGGAGTTGCTTTCTTGGCTCATTACAAATGATCACAGTCTGGAGATGTTCTCAACTTCGGTGTGGTTAGTTTGGACTCAAAGGAACTAGGTACGTATGAGCCAACCAAGCATAAGTGTCCATCAGATTCCGTTGTCGGCAAGGGAGAGTGTGGCTGAGTTTGAAACGTCCCAACCTGCGCCTCCTTTCACTCGGCCTGATCTCACTTCACTGCGGGCTAAGTGGCGTCCTCCAATGCCAGAAATGGTGAAAATAAATTGCGACGGAGCTATATTCAAGGAGCAGAAAAAATCAGGCATCGGTGTCGTGATCCGAAACAACAACGGCTTGGTCATGGCTTCAATGTCTAAACTTCTACCTCAGCAATACAAGCCCCTGGAGATTGAAGCTCTGGCAGCCTCAACAGCCCTTGAGTTTGCAACTGAGTTGGGCTTTAGTTAGGCAGTACTGGAAACAGATGCTCTGGTGTTGTCCAACGCGTTGAGAGATGAAAGCCCGTACCTGTCACCCTTTGGTTTATTACTTGATTATATTAGGTGTAATGCTAGCTTGTTTAATAAATTACTTTACTCTCATGTAAAGAGAGAAGGTAATAAGGTAGCACATAATTTAGCAAGACATTCTATTAGTATTTCTAATTTTTCAGTGTGGAAGGAGTCTGTTCCACCGCCCTTTGTTTCTCTTGTATTAGCTGATACAGCTGAAATTTCTTAATACAGTAGACCGTATTCCTTCTTAAAAAAAAAAAGTGTAATTAATATGTTAGTGACATATTTTATCTCTTTCATTTAACATCAATTACAAAACATTTTTATCTACTCAAAGTACAAAAATTACAACTTTTTACATCATATGCATATACAAACACACCCCACATTTGCATATACTCACCTCACATCACATACAAACACACTCAATCATAGGGCTGTCCAGCAACCTGGCTGACCCGACCCACCCGTCCGACTCGATCCAACTCGAAGGCCCACAGATGGATCCGAATGTCCATACGGGTCGGGTGCGGGTCAATTAATTTTAAAATTCGAGTTTCAGGTCCCTTGAATTCTAACCCGTGTAAACCGACCCGCCCGACCCAAAATTCTTAAAAAGAAAAAACACTGATGGTTCAGGGTCTATTCTATGTTTGAGTTTCAGAAACCAGAAAAATTTCTCTCTTTTTCTAATCTCTCACTCTCACTTTCTCTAATCTCTCACTCAAATCCCTAACCTAGCCTCCTTGCTGCTGCCGTCACCAAGGTAGGCCTTGTCGCCGCCCCTAACCTTAGCCTCCTTGCCGACGTTGCCCAGTCCGCTGGCGCTGATTCAAGTTCCACAAACCTATTGCCGACGTTGCCCCTTCGCCATTGCACTCGCCGTCCTTGGTTGAGTCTCAAATTCCACAAGCCTTCTCTAATCAACTTGAGGACGTGTAAATGGGGGGTGAGTTTGATTTGAAATTTTGTAATGGGGGTGATTTTTGTATGAGAGTGAGAGAGAGTAAGAGAGGAAGAAAGAGTGTGCTGCTGGGTTTTTTGGAGGAGGAAACAGAGAGAAAGACCCACAATTATGTACAGAGCTAAGGACAAGCAGCAGCCCCTAACCACGTGGATGCCTGTATGCCACAACTTACAAATCGAGTCTCTAAGACTTAATTTCCCTTTTAGAAAACCGAGTCTCTAAGGCTTGATATCCAGGTAGAGTCCACATGGACATAAATCAAGGCTCTAAGTGTCGAGATATAACTCAAGTCATAGAGACTCGATTTCCAGGTGGACGCTACGTGGAAAAATGCCAAATCAGAACAAAGAAACCGAATCTCTGAGACTCGATTTATAAGCCCTAAATCGAGGTTTTGAAACTCAAGATGTTAGTTTGGTGTATACTTTTGAAATGTTGCCTACTAACTATATAGTTGGGCAAATGGGGTTAATTGCCAATTTTGGCAGATAAAGAAGGGAGGAGAAGAAAGAAAAAGATGAAAAAAGAAAGGGAAAGTGTTTAGAGGGTGTGTTAAAGTTAGTGGGTCGTGGATAGGTGTGAAATAATAATAAAAATGTGAGAAAAATATTATTTAAATAAAAGAGAGTATAGAATAGACAAACTGATGTGGATGTTTTATAAAAGTGGGTGTGTAAAATTTTACATCCACTGATGTGGATGCTCTAAAGAGTTGATCTGTAAATGAAGAGAGATGGAAAAATAATAGCTTAAAATTGTCTTCTCTGGACATTTCTTTTTCTTTTTTGGCAAGTGATCAATTTCTTTTTTTTGGGATAAGTAAAAAAAAATGATAACATTCCAAAAATGAAAAGGAAATGACCAAATTATCCGTTGAAAATACATTATGAGTTTGGTACCAAAAGGAAAATATTACATTATAAACTTTGAAAGCAACTTTCACAAAAGATGAGACAGTGGTAACAATTAAAAAACAACCACCCTAAAAGTCTAAAACACGAAAATTTTCCTTTTTTAAATTGACTTAAAGAAATACAACATCAGAGAAAGGCCTCAGATATGTCAGAGATATCAATATCTTATAACAGATAATCATCCAATGTAGGCAAAATAGTTTTAGATCATCACTGGCCTCAACTTACAATATAGAACTAAGCAAAATATCATTTTCCAAAGTTATGGTCCTTCAAGTGATAATTTCAGGACAGCGTAAGAACAAAACAAGTAATTGTGGGGGTTCATTCTCAAACTCTTTAAATCATAGCATCACTACCAGAAACTTCTATACCACCCTCTAGATAATAAGCACCAACAAAGCATAAAGATGATATTAACATAGGACAATTAACTTATCAAGAAATCAGTAGCAAGTTGCAATTTTTTTAACATAACTTGTAAGAGAGATTAACCTTCAATGAGATTATCTATAATCATTTATCGAAACCATTCAAATATTGTTACCCCCACAGCTACAGCCACTTAACAACCTTCCCTACTATACAGCTTAATATTTATAAGCCAATCTAATTGAAAACACAATTTCTGAAATTTCATAAACACAGCACAAACTAAAAAAAATTTATTATAAATTAGATCTAACCCAAGTGCCCCATATGTTTTCCAAACATTCAATGAAGATTAGTTTATCTCACTTATTTTCCTGAATAACTGGTTTATCTAAAATTCACAACAATATTACCCACTTCAACTACAAAAAACAGCACCAATAATTTTAATTATAAGGAAATATCAAATACACTCACACCCAGTATGGGATTGGACCCATGACATTAAGCTTAAAATTGAGTCTGAAAATAAAGATATGAAATGAAAGTGGGGGAGAGAGATTACTCAGTGGTGGCGTTTAGAGTTTTAGGTTCGATTCCGCCAGCAAATTTCCTCAACTTTTCATTTCAGAAGAGGGAGCTTTTTCATCCTCATTGCAAAATCTATTTCCCCCAAAATTCTAACTGTTTTGAACCAAACAGAGAATAATTTGTACCGATGAAAACATAAAATTAAAAAGACATGCGACCACGACAACAAAGAAAGTAAAGAGTAAGATCGCTCAGTTCAGCGGGTATTCGACACGCAAAACTTTCTCGCAAGAGAAAGCCCTGCATTCCGGTCTGTTGAGCTTGAATTTTACCGAGTCATCACTGCGATCTTATTCTTCATCACCATTATTATTCTAAAAACCAAACACTCAAAACATCTGAGAGAGAAAAGAAACAGACTAGAAAAGCCAAAAAGCCTTTTGCTGCTGAGATTGGGTTAAACCAAAAGTGTGAAATTTATAGGGATTGTCATTTCTAGGGTTTTACGGGGTTTTGCTCGCACAATGGCAAGAGGGTCAAGATTGAACCCGGATCCGTTAACCCGTCCGAACCCGGATAAAAAATATGTATATGGGGCTGGGATTTTTGGACCTGAACTTGTGAAAGTCCGGGTGACCCGCTAGTTTATCCATATTTTAACACATGAACTTTTCATTTTAAAAGTTTTTTTTTCCTTTACTTTACAGGGTAACTTGGTCTCTACAATCTACACTTCTACTTCTCTCTAAATTTTCTTTAATAAAATAGTTATAGTTATAAAATTTTAACTATTTTATTGACCAATTTTTATTGTATATTAGAGTTATATTAAATATTGTAGTGTAGTTGAAAACATTGACAACATTACTGACTAATTTGAAGTGGAATTCTCAAGTATGAATACTCTATAATTGGATCTACAATTAACATTGAGTAAATTGAGATGCAATTCATATTAATTATTTACTAATTTTTCTTTACCTAACATGTTATGTTTTATTCTTAAAACTTTATATATTTAGTTATCTTTGTATGCAATCCAACTTTATTTAAATTTTACACACTATAGGTGAGAAAGTTGATAACATGATATGATCCACATCTAATTTTTGTTTTTCTATTCGTTTATGGTGATGATAAGATTATTTAACAACTTTGGATTGTATAACTTGGACCATATAGATTTAAGATTTTATGTATTATTTACTATTTATTTTCAAGTGTTTTTGTGTATTTGTTCCCTTGGTTGTATTGAAAGAAAGACAATGACAATATGATTAAGCTCATTTTCTTATTTTATGTGTGTGTGCGTGAAAAAGATACAGGTCACGCCTAGTTGACTCAACCCTTATAAGATCGGGTTAGGGTCATAAGTTTAGTAACCAGTTTTAGGACAACCTATTTCTAACCCAAACTCGATCAACTTGACTGGTTTCCCATGTGCAAAACCTAATTGATTACTTGGGTGTGTGCCTTTGCTTCTCAATTAAATTCAATATAACATATGGCTTGTTTGATCCATGCAGCACAATTATGTGTTGTATTGGCCAATATCAATATAATTTGATTTTTTTTTTTCAAATAGAAAAACAATATAATTGAATCGAATTGAAGAGCTTAATATACAACAAGCAAGGAACTGTATTAAAATTTTACCTTACATTGGGTGCAATTCATTTTAAAATGTATGATTAATATTAATAATTTTTATCATAAATATGGTTGTCATTACCCCATTTTGATCCTTTATTTTCCTCATATTATTTAATGAAATTATGGGTCCTAGAAAATGTCATTTTATCTAAAGATCCCAAGAACTAAGGTTAGATGGGTCAGTTATCCTGAGTCCCTGACTAGACAATGGATTGATGAATGTCGTAAATTTACAATGAAACCCAAGTTTGACTAAATTTGGCATGCTTGACTAAGCCTTAATTGAAGACCTAATTTTTTTTTTCAATTTTATTTTATACAAGATAGATATCTTACTCTAACATAATCTAAATGTATATATGTGTGAAGCTCCCTCCTGGAGACTTGAACCTCGACCCTTTTCTCCCGCACCCCACAAGCACTTATACTTGTGGAGTGATTATCGCGCCAACGGTGCGCGGTGGTAAGACCTAATTGTTAGAACATAGTAAAAATGGTTCTATATTAAGAGCATTAAATTCTTTTTGATTTGACTATTCAAAGAAAAAAGCTTGAATTAAGTAAGGTGTTGTGGAAAAAAAAATTATTGCAAATCATGAAAATATTTCCTTAGTAAGTATGCTAAAAATTTATTGGAATTCATCAAAATTTCATTGGAAAATGTATCATAATTTTCTATATAAAAAATTGCCTTATTTTACTGAACCAGAGCCAAAATCCTCTTAAATTTGCATGTTACGCTCAATAATTATTTGATTTTTATTGAAATCAATAGTAATTCCATCAATTTTTTTTTTTTAATCAATAACAAGTTTCTTGAAAAAAATTATCCTTAATTTTATGAAGGGAAAATTACAGTAAACCCACCTATGTTTTGGCCTATTTTCACTTTGCCTACCTGTGGTTTAAAACTTAACACTTTCCCTACCTGAACTTCAATTTGTTTGCTCTTCGTTACCCACCTCCCCCTCAAACATTAGAAAAACACCTTTTTAATACAAATCACAACATAACACGGATCAAAACACGAAACCTTTGAAATCTTTCCACACGAGCCCTAGAATCATGAAAAATCCTTGTATTGAGCTGGGGTTTTGATTTTTCTGACCGTGTTGCATAAAACTTTCATGTTCCCAGGCATTCTGACTTTAGGTTGTCTTGAGGCATTAAATATTCGAAGATACAGCAATCCAAGTACGAAATTTCTACTTTATGTGTTTTGGGTTTTCACTTTTTGATGCTAGCTTTGATTCACGGGAAATTTGGACAGAAGTTGATAAGCGATGTCTTCTTCAAGTGGAAATTACTCAGGTTCAAGTGGGCATATGTGTACATATGAGACTTGTGTGCTGAGAACAAGTTTGACAATGGATAATTTTGGGAGAAGGTTTCTAGGTTGTAGTCAATATAAGGTAAATATAGTTTTTAGTTAATCTAGTTGACTCAAGTGAGTTTGGAATGTGATATCTTTGATTCAATTTATGAACAAGTTGGTCCCAAGTGCACTTTCTTTCATTGGATTGATAATCTCACTTGTATGCGTGGGAACGAAGCTGCCCATTTGGTGTAACAAAAGCTGGATTTACTGCGGAGAGAGTTGCAACTTGCAAATGAAAGGGAAATAACAGCTATCCAGACAGCAGCAGAAGCTACCCAAATGGCAGAAATTGCTCAAGAAATGGTAGCAAAAGCTACTAAAAGGGAGAGAAAGTTTCAAGCTTCCTCTGTTAAAGCCAAGGAGATAGCAGTGAGAGCTTTAGAGCAAGAGAGAAAGTGCAGAATTACACTAATTTTGTCATGGTCTTTTTTTGTTTTGGCTATGTTGTTTTCCTGTTTTGGCTCAAGTGAGAATGTTGGAATGATGAGATTGAGTTTGCCTGGTGGGTTGTAATGTATAAGTAGGTCCTCAATTGGCCAATGCTGGCTTGAACCCACTTTGTATTGTAATAGAACTATGTTAGATGCTGTTGGTTTGAAGCCACTTTATAATATAAGCTTTTTTAAGATAAAGTGTTATTTATGTTAGATGTCATTGGTGTTTTTATTTAAAGTGAATTGGCAACTTGTGTCTTGTGGTTTTGTTGGATGCTATGACTTGTTTAAAGTGCAGAATTGTGTCTGGTGTTTGTGCAGAAAGTGCATTGTGTGAAGATAATTGTGTTGAAAGTGAATTGTTTAAAGTGTTTGTGTTGAAAGTGCATGACAACCATAAGTCAACTTGCGAGAAAAGACAACAAATGCACACATAAACCTGCTATATTCAACACATACACCTGATGTATTCAATAAACCTGTTGTATTCAATACATACACACATAAACCTGTTATGTTCAATTGCAATAATCAACCACATGACAACAACTAGTGAAAATAATAATTTTGAACACCTATTATTAAGTTGGGAAATTGTATACACATTTAAAGTGGCATTGAATATTGTCTTTCATCAACCACCAGTCAATATAAGGCATTTGGTACAACAACCACAAAATAGTTGCACCTGCCCTTATTTACAAAACTTACAAAAATAACACAAACCCCAACATATGTTTTGACAGCATATATAACCAACAATTGTCTGCCCTGCCATTGTTTACAAAATATATTTAACCTTAACACCTAATCATATTACCCTAACACTAAATATACATAGCAACAATCTTCTTCACATAAGCTTCATTTATTGCCCTTGCCTCTCCTACCATAGCCGCCCTTTCCACCTCTTGTGTTACATTTTTGTGTCCTTGTTGCATTACTCCTTCCTCTGAAAGCAGCTCCTTTGGTAGCAGGTGGTCTTGTAGGCTACAAAGTACAAGAATTCAGATGTTAGCTACCAGTATCACACATTTATGAATAAAACATCAAACATAAAACTACAGTACCTGTGATGATGGTGCTCTAGTGTCCCATGCTTCTTCAGGGATGTGTGGTGCTGGCTGGCTTGAAAAGAACCAAGGAGCTCCTCTAACTGTGTACCTGAAGTTTATAGAGTACCACTGAGTTGGTTATTGTGACCATGGAGTTTGACCTGGTGGCTGTGACCCTGCTGTCTGGTTGGATGAGGCCATAGTATAAGGCTAATGAGTTAGTGGTGGCTGAGATGATGCTAAGGGTTGAGGTGAGGATGGGGCTTGGGATGAGGATTGGGCTTGGGATCCTTGTCTTCATGGGGCTTGGGATGAATATTTGCCTTTATGCACTCTCTTCCTCCTCTCTCATGGTGTCTCACCAGTGACATTGGCCTTACATCCCCTTGCATTGTGCCTTTCCTTTTGACACCTCCCACACTTGACTGGCTTGTTTGCTCTAGACACCCTGTAAGGGTTCCTTGGCTCATTAGCATCCCTCTTCCTTTTTATGGATGGCCTGCCTAGTGGTTTATAGATAGTAGGTGCAACAGGAGCAAGTTGACCACTTGAGATCCACTTAGACTAGCCAGGCATGAGAGGTATGGGTGTCTTGTATGTCTCCACATAAACATCTTTGTAGTAGCATGGATGGGTGTAATCCTCTGGTTTCTCACAATTCACAAAAAATGGTTGCAACTCCATGCTTGTAGGGGATTCCTGTCAAGTCCCATACTCTACAACTGCATGCCTTCCTTACTAAGTCCACCACATGTCTCTTCCTCTCATTGTCAACTTCATACACAAACCTCCCAGATGGCATTGCACAAAAGCCCTTAGACTCTACTTTCATCTTCTCTAGCTTGTCCTGTATGTTTGGACACAACTTGCCACCATACTTTTCTATGTTAGTCCTCATTATGTACAGTCTGCTCATAAGCCTAACCCTAATCCATTCCAGCATTGATAATATTGGATTGTCTCTAGCTTTCTCAATCATAGAGTTAAAACTCTCACTCAAATTTTTTACCAAACAATTTGTTGAAGCCCTAGGAGAAAAGTGGGATTTGGTCGACTATGTAGGAGCCATGAACCATATTGGTCATGCATGAGCCATGAACCATATTGGGGCAACCAAACATACTTGACACCTTAGGTTTCAACATATATGAGCAGTGATCATGTCGCCTGCTATTACATTTTCCACATTTTCTACAATGATGTTAGTTGAACTAACTGAAAAACTCCAAGTCAAATAAAGCTTGGCAAACATGTAAAATTCAACCTGTATAACTTGTATTACTTAGGGTACGTTTGGTAGACGGTAATAGGCATTGTAATGTAATAATTATTCCTATGGTTTAGCTATTCAATAGTTTGGCTATGTTTATATTATAGGGAATAGTCATTCTTTATGAATAACCATTCTTTAAAATGAGGAATAACTATTCATCTCTAAAAGGGTTCTAATAGCTATTCCTTAGTAGGTGAATTAATTTATAAAATTAATATATTTTCAAATAAACAAACTTTCCATATGCACATAACAATTATGAAAAAAAATCATAAAAAATAACTAATTTCTATTTCAAATTTAAAAAACATTATGTTTTTAGGAAATATAATTATATAAGTAAGATATTTCCTAAAATATATCTTAAGTTTAATTTAAAATGCTTTCATTCCATTGTCTTCAGGGTTTTGTTATTGTGTTGTCACCAAACAAATAATAATAATAAGTATTATATTACATAATCTTTTATTCCTTGTAATACCTATTCCTATGTAATTCCTGTTACAGTCTACCAAATGTGCCCTTATGATTTTTAAGAAATCGTCTCATGCTCTTGAGAGGCCTAAAACCTAGATGTTTCACCTTCACCAACTACCCCACTCATTCCATTCAACCCAAATGTCCACAACTCTGCAACCTCCATTGTACTACAACCTCACTAAGGAGGAACTCAAATGGGATGAAAGTCAGATCTAATGGGATAAAAGTGATGTAGTAAGTATTTATCCAAGTTAAGGAATGTTTCTCAAAGTTTGGTTGCCAAGAAATATGGTTTAATTAGGACCCTGTAGTAACTTGCAGAAAAAAAAAAAAGAAAAAAAAAAAAAGGAATGAGAACATATTAAATTTCTCTTTGTTCATCTAATAAATTATTATGTAAATGAAGGCCAAAATGGCCAAATACCACTGTATTTTCATTGCAATCTATCACTGTTTCTGAAATATGTAGGTGTGGGGAGTAGAAAAATCTCTGTCCAGACTTTAAGCCCAGTAGTGGATTGGGTCGAGAGTACAAACTGGGCCAAGGCCTACATGTATGAAAGGAGTCCAAGGGGGTAATGGGTTGTGAGAAAGAGGAAGCTAAACTATCCCCCATACCCGAGAAAGGGAAACACCACGGGAAAATGGTTCCTATGGAAAAGGCAAGGAACTAACCTCACTTGAGGCGAGGTGCACGGATGATCCACATGTAGCTCCCAAATAGTGGCCAGGACGACGGGAAACTTCCAAAACACACAAGAAGGTTGAAAATTTTTTATTTATGCGTTAATTTGGGAGCCCTTACCTAACCTTTACTGCATTAATTGCGTATGGGATAGCCTAAACATCAAAAATATCCCCCAAAAGACAGAGTTCAGAGATAAGGGAGGGAAGGAAACCGATGAAGTAAGAAAAATATCCCTAAAAGTTTGGTTGGCAACAAGACAGCTGTAAAAATGGGAACAAGGAGTATGCCTATAAATAAAGGGGGAATAAAAGAAGAGGGGGATCTGTTTTTTGAGAAAGGAAAAAAAAAAGGTGACCAATCTGATAAGGGAGAGAATGTACAATTCCATGGGGATAAGAGAATTTTAGTAGAGGAAATGTTTAGAGGTTACTTGTAATATTTATAATCAATGAAATCAACTATTTGAGTTTCCCATTGTGGAGTGTTTATTCACAGCTGTTCAAT
Organism: Notholithocarpus densiflorus; assembly: GCA_030021035.2. Lineage (NCBI taxonomy): Eukaryota > Viridiplantae > Streptophyta > Magnoliopsida > Fagales > Fagaceae > Notholithocarpus > Notholithocarpus densiflorus. The sequence continues at coordinate 17,391 of JARYZH020000967.1, read as the reverse complement.
TATAAAATAGATTGTGTTAGACTATTAGCTGTAATTCGTGGTGGTTCTCAGGGGCTATTTTTTGTCCGCCCACAGTTGGCACCGTCTGTGGGAAAGCTCTACTAAGCAGTAGGCTCAAAATTTGGTTTATTTGTTATGGCGAATCGATCTCGGAGCAATCCAGCCCATATGGAATGACCAAGTGTTTTAGAAGAATCCATTCATGTGGATCGACATGTAAGATCTGAAGTTCATAAGAAGGCTCCACGACCACCTAGTCCATGTCCATAAGGAGAGCAGTCTGCTATTAACATGGATGATCCTTCACATTCTAGCAGGGAGAGGGAAGTGGAAAGGTTAAGGGAGCAAGTGGCAATGTTGCAGAGGGAGGTGGAGAGGGACAAGGAGTTGCTTCGCAGTAAAGATGAAGAGCTTCATCATTGAAGAGGTCCGAGTCCAGTGCCCAATCATTCCCGAGGAGATGAGCGTGTGTTAGGGGATAGGATTAAGAAAAGAGATAGAAGAACAATCCATCCCCATGGGGAGCGAGAACAGACTCCTCATAGGGAAAGAACAGTCTCCCCACCCTCTAGGAAGAATATAAGGGAAGAGCAAAAAAGGTAGAGGCATAAAGGCCCTGTTTCTTAGCGTATGACGGTCCCTTACTCCCAAGTCCCAGTGACACCATCAGTCTTGGGAGGTGATGTTATGAGCAAAGTTTTGCAGCAAATATCCTAGTCTCCTTTTTCTGAGGAGATCGAGAAAATTGACCTACCTCGTAGGTTTACAAGGCCAACCTTCAGCATATATGATAGCAAGACGGACCCCGTGGAACATGTCAGTCATTATAATCAAAGCATGGGCATATACTCTAAAAACGAAGCTTTGATGGGTAAGATTTTCCCTTACAGCTTGGGGCCAATAGTTATGAGATGGTTTGATGAGCTGGAAAAAGGATCTAGTTGAGGGTATGATGAGTTGATCAGAGTGTTCGGGGCAAGATTTGTGACGTGCACACAGAATCTGATGGAGCGAGTGGAAGGTATAAGAGGTTGAAAGATGACCAGTTGCAGGATAAAGCTAAAGCAAAAGCTCTTACCGTGGAGAAGAAAGAGGTTAAAGCAAATCAAGCTCCCCGACCTTAGAGGGATTTTTTCCCCCAGGTTCAGAAGCTGTGATCAGAGATAGTAAGCTCATTGTACAAAGATCCCGTATACTGGATTGTGGAGAAGATAAAGAATGAGTCATGCTTTCGTTGGCTGAATAAAATTAGTAGGGATGTCATAAGGAGAAATCAGAACTTTATTGCTCATATCATCGATGGGGAAACATAACTAAAAATTGCCGAACCTTGAAGGACCTTTTACGTCAGCTTGAGAAGGCAAGCTATTTGGGGGAAATCTTGGTACAGGAGGACTCTCACTCGCAAGAATTGAAGGGGACTAAGACCGCAAGGACTTTTGCCCCAGCTCGGGGCTCATAAAGGTAATACTTACAGCCAGTTAGCAAGTAAGGAATGCTGAAACTCCACCTCGGATATTGGCTGTGGGTTCTACCTCTGACCTGGAATTAAATGGCCCCGTGCCCAAGAAGGGGCGCTGGAAAGATGAGTGTGTTGGCTTTACTGGGAAAGACCTTAAAGACATTCTATAGCCTCATAAAGATGCACTAGTGGTAACGTTGCAGATTAGGGGTTTTAATGTCAGAAGGGTTATAGTAGATCAAGGAAGTGGGGCCGAAATAATGTATCCTGACTTGTATGAAGGGTTAGGGCTTACTCCTGAGGATTTGACAAAATATGATAGTCCTTTGGTAGCCTTTGATGGAACTATTATTATGCTAGCTAGGCAGGTGACTTTCCCCATGGAAGTGGAGGGAAGGAAGGAGATGGTCAACTTTATCATTGTACATTCCTATTCACCATATACAGCAATCCTCAGACATCCTTGGATCCATGCTATGGGTGCAGTACCTTCATCTTTGCATCAAAAGGTTAAGTGTCCAACCGAGCAAGGTATTGCGGAAGTGTGTGGAGATCAAAGTGTTGCATGGAGATGTCAAGTAGCTGCTGAGGGGCATAGGAAGGAGGAAAAATCTGATCTAGCAGTTCCTTTGTAGCAGTTACAGTCTCCTCCCGAGGACATTTGTGAGCGATTGAAGAGAATATACATTGACCTCAGGGACAAATTCTTTCAGGTAGGAGCTAGCCTCCCTGCCTTAGACAAAGTAAAGTTAATCTTGTTTTTAGTAAGCAATCTAGATGTATTTGCGTGGAGTCTGTATGAAGCACCCAGGGTGGATCCAAATTTTATTTGTCATCGGCTTAATGTTGATCCCCGGTGTCCACTGAAGAAGCAGAGACCTCGCAGATCCTTGGATATACATGCCGAGGTAGTAAAGGAAGAGGTAGATAGACTCAAGAAAGTTGGGGCAATTAAGGAGGCCTTTTATCCCGAGTGGTTAGCTAACATGGTAGTGGTGAAAAAGAAGAATGGAAAGTGGCGAGTATGCGTGGACTTCACGGATCTGAACAAGGCATGTCCAAAGGATCCTTTTTTTGTGCCCAAGATAGACCAGTTTATTGATGCAACTTTTTGGCACCCCAGGATGAGTTTTCTTAATGTATTTTAGGGGTATCATCAAATAGCTTTGGCCCCCAAAGACCAGGAGAAAACCCCTTTCATTACACCTACTGGTAATTTTCATTACAAAGTTATGCCATTCAGTTTAAAGAATGCGGGATCCACTTATCAGCGAATGGTGACCAAGATGTTCAAAGAGCAGTTGGGAAGAAATATGGAGACTTATATAGATGACAAGGTGGTAAAGAGTAAGGCTGTGGAGGATCACCTCATGGATCTCGCAGAAACCTTTGAGACATTGCGAAAGCACCTTCTGAAATTGAATGCTTCTAAGTGTGCCTTTAAGGTTAGCTCGGGAAAGTTTTTAAGGTATCTAGTAACTGATCGAGGCATTGAAGTAAACTCGGATCATATTGTAGCCTTGCAAAATTTGAAGTCACCAAAGAACCCTAAGGAAGTTTAATGACTTATTAGGATGACTACGACTCTTAATCGATTCATTTCTGCGAATAAGTGTCGGCCTTTATTCTAGTTGTTAAAGAAATGGAAGGACTTTCAATGGACAGATGAGTGTCAGCAGGCTTTCGATGAACTTAAGTCATACTTATCTCGAGCTCTTGTTTTGTCAAGACCGGTTCCTGAAGAGACGTTGTACATGTATCTAGCCGTAACGGATCACGCGGTCAGTGCGGTCTTGCTAAGGCTAGACCAGGGAATTCAAAAGCCAATCTTTTTATATTAGTAAAACATTTGTGGAAGCTGAAACACACTACTTACCCTTGGAGAAAGCTACATTCATAATAATCCATGTTGTATGGAAGTTGCCCTATTATTTTCAAGCTCATACCGTAGTTGTGTTAACTGAACATCCTTTCATGGCGGAATTTACTCCTGGGCATCCAGTAATTATGCAAGTGGAGGGAAACAAGATAGTAGAACTCTGTTAAAAGAATATGGTAACTGTATGTGGATGGGGCGTCAAATGGCCGAGGAGCAGGAGTGGGTATCATACTGATCACTCCGGAAGGAATCAGAATGGAAAAGTCATTTAGGCTAGGCTTCCTAGCATCAAATAATGAAGCTGAGTACGAAGCTCTCCTTGCGGGACTGAGGATGTCTAGACAAGTAAGGGCAGACAAAGTACGATTACACTGTAATTCTCGGCTAGTTGTTAGTCAAATCTCTGGCGAGTACGAAGCTAAGGATCAAAGGATGATGAGCTACTTGAGAGAGGTTGGGATATTAAAGCGTCAATTTAAGGAGATGGAGATCTTACAAATCTCTAGGGGTAACAACAGTCATGCCGATTCTCTGGCTACTTTGGCTTCCTCAGTGGCAGATCCCTTTCCGAGGATTGTGTCAGTTGAGCTTTTACCTTTTTCTAGTGTTATTCCCTCAGATAAGGACTTAATCTTAGGTATACATCCATCTGTAAGTTGGATGGATCCTATTGTAGCTTACCTCCGAAATGGGACTCTCCTCAAGGACAAGAAAAAGGCTAAACGGATTAGATGTAGATCTTTGCAGTATTGGGTGTCTAAAGAAGGGAAGTTATCTAAGAGGTCATACTCAGGTCCCTATTTGTTGTGCGTGCACCCTGAGACAGTTGAAGTACTTTTGGAAGAATTACATGAAGGAATATACGGGAGTCATACAGGAGGAAGGTCATTGGCGCACCGAGCCCTCACTCAGGGATATTGGTGGGCAAACATGCTGAAACAAGCTGTGGAGTTCTCCAAAAAATGTGATCAGTGTCAAAGGTTTGCTCTAGGCATCCATCAGCCAGGGGGTCTTCTTAATCCTATATTTAGCCCGTGGCCATTTGCCCAGTGGGGGCTAGACATAGTGGGACCTTTTCCAAAGGCAACAGGTAGTAGAAGATGGCTCCTAGTAGCAACAGATTATTTCACCAAGAGGGTGGAAGCTAAGCCCCTCACCAATATCAGAGATATAGATGTTAAGAGGTTTGTGTGGAAGAATATTGTAATGCAGTTTGGTGTGCCAAGAATTCTCGTATCGGATAATGAATTGCAATTTGACAGCAAGGCTTTTCGACGGTATTGCGCGGAGTTAGTAATAACCAACAGGTATTCTACCCCGTGTTATCCTCAAAGCAATGATCAAGCTGAAGCAACTAATAAATCCATTGTTGATGGGTTGAAGAAAAGGCTTGATGATTCAAAGGGGCGATGGGCGAAAGAGCTACCGAGCATGCTATGGGCATATCGAACTACTCCACGGCACTCCACAGAAGAAACTCCCTTGTCCATGACGTATAGGGCAGAAGGTGTAATACCTGTGGAAATAGGGCTCCCGACTTCACGGATAGACGTGTTTGAAGTGGAGAAGAATGATCAACTACTTTGCAAGCATTTGGACCTAACAGAAGAAAACTGCGATGTTGCTTTGTCAAAGTTGGCTAATTATCAACAAAGGATAAGCCGAGGGTATAACAAGGGTATCAAGAATAGAGAGTTTATTCCGAGGGACTTGGTGCTCAGAGAAGTTCTAAGAAATACCCGGGATCCTACTATGGGAAGTTGGGTCCAACCTGGGAGGGGCCTTATAGGGTCACATCCATTGCAGGGACTAGAGCCTATCGGCTAGAAGACTTAGATGAGAGACCTATAGCAAGGCCATAGAATGATTTTAATTTGAAAAAGTACTACTTTTGATTATTGTGTAAGAAGATGTATATTACTTATGCTACTATTTTGTTTAAGTTCAATGAATAGTAACAAGTTTTTTTACTGCATAAATTGGAATGCTGAGATTACATGTAGAAAGCAAACCCCACGGTACTAGACCCTGTCTTTGCCTTGGGTAGGTTTTAAGCTGAGTTCTTTGCCTTAATTTGACTTCAGGGTCACTAACAGAAAATAAAATTAAAACTTTATTGAAGCAAACCTCGCGGTACTAGACCCTGTCTTTGCCTCGACTGGGTTTTAAGCTGAGTTCTCTACCTTAGTCTGACTTCAGAGTCATTAACAGAAAACAAAATTAAAACTTTATTGAAGCAAACCCTGCAGTACTAGACCCTGTCTTTGCCTCGGGTGGGTTTTAAGCTGAGTTCTCTGCCTTAGTCTGACTTCGAGGTCACTAACAGAAAACAAAATTAAAACTTTATTAAAGTAAGCCCCGTGGTACTAGACCCTGTCTTTACCTCGGGTGAGTTTTGAACTGAGTTTTCTACCTTAGCCTGACTTCAAGGACACTAACTGAAAACGAGGCTAGGACTTCACATAGGAAAGAAAATGAGCCCCGAAGGAAGTGAGTTCCAGAAAGCAAATATCCCGAGTAAGTGATTAACTGAATTTATTATTTTAGTTTGATCCATTACTCAATTATCAGACATTATCAAAACTTAGTAAATTGTTAATGTAGCAGAAGAATAATGGCATTCCCTCCACGGGAAGAAATCAAGAAAGGTAGCAATTACATGTCTAAGTAAATTGGGAAATACAAGCATGAAGCATAGATAGATAAATAAATAAAAAAATAAAAAATAAAAATAAAAACACACTTAGAAGTATTTTCATAGATAAAAATTTCAAACACCTAAAGTAGTAAGTTACAAAACGAAAGCCCCCAAAATCGAGTAAACCATAGAATTGTTTTCAAATAAGAGAGAATTTAAAGAAAACTAAACACGAGGAGGTTCCTCGGTTGAAGATAGTGTCGCGGATGGTTGCCTCTCCTCCTAATGCCGCCACAGGCCTAGAACCATCAACCTCACGAACAGGAGATTCATCATTGATGATGGCCTGGATCTCAGGGTTTCGAATGATGGCCAACTCCTTGGGGATTGATATGTTATTCTCCACCCTTAAAAAGGAGGAAGCCTCCACTTGCAGCTTGTCCAAGGTCATGGTCCAACCTTTAGAGAAGTAGACTGAAAGCTTCTGCTGAACCTTTGGCTTCACGGTAGCTAGGGGTGTTCACCAAACTGTATAAACCGCATAAACCGCAAAATCCGCATCAAAACTGCCCACAAAATGGCATAACCGCACCGCACCGCAAGTAATAGTGTACCGCATCGCACCACACCGCATGGTGCAGTGCGGTTTGCAGTTTTATAATAAGAAAATCGCACAAACCGCACCGCACCGCACCCTCTCTAGATATTAATATATTTATTTATTTTTAATATTAAATATATTATTAATAGTTTAATAACTCTAGTTTTCCAAAAAAAAAAAAAAAAAAGTTTAATAACCCTAGCAAGTGTTAACTAGAAAAGCCAACCCAAAATAAAGAAAACTAGCTCAATAATTTAAAACTTGGTCCAAAAAAAAGGGAAAAATTAGTTTTGGGCTGAGTAGGAAAAGCCCAAAATTTGAAAAATATACCGACTTCAAACTGCATCTTATACATAGTATCGCACATGTGACCGTAAAAATGAGGTGCAGTACGGTTATGGTTTTAGTTAAACTCTAAACCGCACCACACCGCACATGTGACCGCAAAAACAAGGTGCGGTGCAGTTATGGTTTTAGCTAAATCGCACCGCAAAGAGCGGTGCTAAAAATGGCCCAAAACCGCACCGCACCGCACCGCAAACACCCCTAACGGTAGCAATGCAGTCGTACTGGCCCTGGTAATAAGCATCCTGGAGCTTGGCATCATCAACTGCCTCATAGCTTTTCAGCTTGGCATCTTTATCTGGAAGAGCCTTCCTGGCCTCCTACAGTTCCTTCTCTAGAGCCACTGCTCACTCCATGATGGTCTTGGTGTTCTCTTCAGCCTCGGACTGCAGCCTCTCCAACTCCGAGACTTTGTTCATGACATCTGAGATCTTTTTTAAAAGATCTTCATTGTCATTGCTCAATTCCTCGGCCTTGGCCTTAGCCGCCTGGTACCTCTCCTCGATCACCACGGAGCATTGATACCCTGACATACAATGAAGATAATATTTTTTTAAAGAAAAACAAGGTAGAAAAATGGAGAAGGCAATAATAAGAAGGGGAAGAGTTTATTACCATGATGGCCTCCCTCTTCATATTAAGTAGGAGGGAATCATCATCCCATTTGGCCCAGTGCTTCATGTCCTCAAAAAGGAGGAGAGCTTTGCCTACACTCTGAGCAACCTTGCCCCTGCGGCCTTCCCTCCACGGCCTGACCCTATCGATCGTGGGAAGGGGAACCCCGTCCACTGTAAAGGGGTGTGTGTAGGCAGGAGCCCCCATGACATCAACACAAGAATCCCCTAGGTCGAGGGAGAGGAGTTTTTAGAGTTAAGGGCTATAGAAGTTTGGCCCGCTCCCTTGGGATGCTTCCGTCCAGCCCTAGTTTCACGGGTAGGAGTTGCTGCTACCATGGTAATTGGAGCAGCTTAGGTGGCTGTAGGAACATTAGCAGTTGGGGCTAGAGGAGTCTGGGTCCTAGGCATGATTGGAGTGGCTAATAGTTGTGCAAAAGTGACCCCACTTCTCTAGATAGTCATCTCGGTAAGAGACTTATCTAACGGGATGGCAATTTGAACATCATGTTCCTTTCGGGATGGTGAGGGGCTATAGGTAGGAACGTTGCCCGTCTTTTTCTTCCATTGACGTCGTGGACAGTCAGTTGGGGTTGGCATTGCAATTATGACTCCAAGATCCGCGAGAGTGAAAGGAGGAGGAGAGTTGCTCTGATATCTTCCTTCTTCTCGGCGAGCGCATTCAAAGGGGGATAAGATGTACCCCTTGTAGCAAACATCAATATATGGAAGCAGAGGATGCCTCAGAGTGATAGCCTTTCCCGCAGCATGAAAGCTTCGGTACACAGGAGTGTATCCGAGAATGAGGTAGGCCGCGCAGAGTTGACCATCAGTATAGGGGTAGATTGGAGATCTCAGCAGCCTATTCAAATTTGTGGAGTTGATTAGCTGCCTCTTCTTCTTGAAAGCGTGGTCCTCTAAAAAAGAAACAAGTAAAAATTAGTTATTTAGAATGTGTAAAGCAGCTTGGGTAGAAAATACATTAGTAGTAGTAAATTAGTAAAAAGAAAATCCTATAATGTCTACCCACCTGCTTTACCCACACTAGTGGGGCAGTTGATTCTGTTGGGATACCAGTTCCTAGAAACGATCAGATAGTCTCCCTCTGTTTCTTTGTTGGAATTTGGAAGGCTTGAGATAAGCCACACCTCCCCGTGCCGAATCTTAAAGTAAAACTCGGAGGTTTTACTATCTTGGAAACTATAGATATAGTTGATGTCGTGCTCGGTAATCTTCAATCCGAGCCTCTAGTTAAGGGTATCTACACTACTCATAATCCTAAATACATTGGGGGTACATTGGTCGGGACAAACCTTAAAATGGCACAAAAAATTGGTAAGCAGGTCACTCATAGGAATCCTAACTCTCCCTTCTACAATGGCAACGAGTGGGATTACCACAATCCCCTCCCTTTTAGAGAGTATTGCCTCGGATTCCGAGAAATACCTCACTTCAACATCCTCGGGGAAGTCCAAAAACTTGCTGCAACTTAAATAATGCTCCTAAGTGCAGGATTGTCGCAAAGTAATAACTCGATAAGTCCGAGGTCAAATCCACAAGGAAAAGGGAATTGATTAGCAAATCACAAGAGAATAAAACTAAAATAATAAAGTTTAATTGAAGAGATTTTTGATGGTTTAGTAAAGGTAATTTAAATTGAGAGAAAATAACAATATATTAAGGCACTAAGGTTTAGGGATCCAAACACAACACATCTATTGGTAGTCTTAACAATATTTATTTTATAACTCAACTAAAATTCATACGAAGGATGATCTTAGTCGGATGATTTAACAATAAAAACTCAAAAATTAATTGTTTAAGGTAGTTTCATGAAATTGATTGATTTTAGGCAAAACAAAACTAGTGAATCAGTTTCAGGGAATACTAAGCATTTAACGTGCTCGGAGTCTACGATAAATCAAAGAATTATACAGAACTAAACACTTTTCTAGATGAGTAAAACAATCAGAAACATAAAAACATAAGCATTAAAACCATAAAATAATTGTTAAGAACATACCAATAAACGGTTGGGTTTCCCCATTTGCCTTAGCAAGGCTTCTAGCAAGCCATAACACAAATAAAACTCTAAAAACTGTGAAGAAACTTTAAGAAAACCTAAATTATGTTCTACCGCAGCTCCCTACTGAGTTTTGCCCTAAAGAGCCTTTAAATAGGTCAAAGAATCCTATTACAAGTTGAATTCCCATTTGGAAAAAATCTTAGGTTTTTAGGCTTCAATTAACCGACGTTTTTGGCCCATTTAACTTTAGAATTAGGACTTTTGGTAAACTACAAAGTTGTATATCTTTAAGTTATCTTTCCAGCCCAACTTGAATTATCTCGATTGGACATCTGAGCCAAAAGTTATGCTCCAAATACTATCTGGTGTGCAAGCTGGAATCCTAATTCGAATTGGACTTGGATTTGGTGCAAATTTCCTTTGATTCCTTGCTCTATTTGGACTTGAATTTAATTTGGTTGGCCTTCTTTGACTTCATCATGGCCCTTGTGAAATTAAAGTCCATTAGATTTATTTAGCATTAAAATTGATTATTTAGCATTATTCCAAAACCAACTATAAAATGCATGAATTAACTCAAAATAAGTATGATAATACTTTCTAATAATAATATAAAAATACAAAATTAAGCTATTATCATTGTACTTCCTTCTAAACTCTCTTAGATTCTCAAGAGTATCAACCATAGATTTAAACTTCCCTATAGACTAAAAAAGTTCTACGATATGGGTAGAAATGAAAGAAAATGAAGAAACAGAAAAAACTAGGAGAAGAGTTGATGGGGCGAAGCTAAATTCTAAAGAAAAAGGAGGAGATGGACTTACAACGAAGAGAGGAAGCAAAAGATGCACTGGAGGTCGCCTGAAGGTCATTGGAGAAAGATGCAAAAGAGAGAAGTTTTTGCTTTGCTGGAATTTTTTATAATAATTCAATAAAGAAGAAACCAAGCTTGGGGGTCTGAGCTCTTAATATAGAGGGAGATAGGGGAGAGGAAAGGACGGACAGAAACCCTTCCTTTCCCACTCATTTTTCCGTTTTCCAAAATCCCCATCTAACCGTCCATTAATGCCGCGTGCCAATGATCATGGCGCGGGAAACTTGGGCGTGTCTGCGGCATTAATGACTTGGCTCCACCACTGTTCATAAATGCTAGTTAATGATAGTTTCATTTTTTCTTAAAACACGATCCCCACTTCAATTATAATGACCTAGAAATCGTGGGGGGCTATTGTGGGGAGTAGAAAAATCCTCATCTAGACTTTAAGCCTAGTAGTGGATTGGGCCGCGGGAACGAACTGGGCCAAGCCTACATGCATGAGGGGAGTCCAAAGGGGTAACGGGCTGTGAGAAAAAGGAAGCTAAACTATCCCTCATACCTGAAAAAGGGAAACACCACGGGAAAATGGTTCCCATGGAAAAGGCAAGGAACTAACCTCACTTGAGGCGAGGTGCACGGATGATCCACATGTAGCTCCCAGATGGTGCGCAGGACCACGGGAAACTTTCAAAACACACAAGAAGGTTGAAGATTTTTATCTCTGCGTTAATTTGGGAGCCCTTACCTAACCTCTGCCACATTAAATGCGTATGGGACAGCCTGAACAGCAAAAATATCCCCCAAAAGACAGAGTTCAGGGATAAGGGAGGGGAGGAAACCGATTAAGTAATAAAAATATCCCTGAAAGTTTGGTTGGCAACAAGACAGTTGTAAAGATAGGTACAAGGAGTATGCATATAAATAAGGGGGGAACAAGAGAAGAGGGGGATCTGTTTTTGGAGAAAGGAAAAAAAAAGGGGTGGCCAATCTGATAAAGGAGAGAATGTACAATTCCACTGGGATAAGGGAATTTTAGTAGAGGAAATGTTTGGAGTTTACTTGTAATATTTATAATCAATGAAATCAATTGTTTGAGTTTCCCATTGTGGAGTGTTTATTCCCAGCTGTTCAATTATAAATAGATTGTGTTAGACTATTAGCTGTAATCTGTGGTGGTTCGCGGGGGCTAGTTTTTGTCTGCCCATAGTAGGGATCTATCACTAATTGGGAACTCGAGGAACTTGAGTTTTCCATAGAACTCAAGTTCGAGTTCCATGAAAAAATTTTGAAAACTTTTTATGGAACTCGAGTTCCATAAAAAATAGCACGGCAAATTTGAAGGCTATTTTTTCAAAGAACTCGAGTTTTTGGAACTTGAATTATACAGCAAACTCGAATTTCAAAATGGTGGTAGATTGCTACATATTTCACAAACAGTAGTAGATCCATACATATTTTCCCAAACAGTGATATATAAGCCATTTTGGCCTGTAAATGAAAGGAGAAGGAAAGATAATAGCTTCAAATTGTCCTATCAGGCCATTACTTTGTAGTCATCAGATCAATTTTTTTTGGATAAGTAAAAAAACTGATAACTTTATAAAAATGAAAAAGAAATGGCCAAAATATCTATTGAAAATACATTATGAGTTCAGTACCAAGAGGAAAATATGACATTATAAACTTTGAAAGCAACTTCCACAAAACATGATAGAAAGGCCTCAAATATTTCAGTGATATCATTATCTTAAAACAGATAATCATCCGATGTAGGCAAAATAGTTTTAGATCATCACTGGCCTCAACTTACCATATAGAATTATCAAAAAGAACAAAAAGAGAGGGAAAAATCCAGCAAAGAAAAAGCTTGAAATGGAGAAAGAGAGAAATCAAACATAAAAATAGCAAAAACAAACGGATAAAATATAAGTTTAAAAAGGTAAGACAAGTTTGCATAGAAAAAGGGAATGGAAATGATAAGGCTTCAATACGTGTCAGACGAGCTATAATTTTAAAAGTCAATCAAGTAGAGACACCTGTTAAACATGTAGAAAAAATTATTTACGTTATCCAGAATTGTTGACATTAACAATAATACTACCCACTTCAACGATAAAAACAAAACCAATAAGGCAATAATTATAAGCTTCGCGCAATAAAAGTTGATTTTGAAAATAAGATGTGAAATGAAAGGGAAAACAGAGATTACTCAGTGATGGCGTTTAGAGAGAGGTAGAGAGAAGCTATGGCCTGAAGCCTTAGAGACTTTTGCTGCGGACATGGGGTTAAACCAAAGGTGTGAAATTATAGGGAGCCATTTCTTGGGTTTTTGCTTGCACAATGGCAGGAGAGTCAAGATTATGGTTCTGGGTTTTTTGACATGTCAAAGTCTGGGTGACCCACAAGCCAAAGCATTTTTCAACACATGAACTTTTCATTTTAAGACTTCTTTTCCTTGACTTTTCAGACTCTCAAGATCTTTACGTTTCTACTTCTCTATAATTTTATTCAATAAAACAGTCATAGTTATAATATTTTAGCTATTTTATTGATCACTTAGCCTGTGTTTGTTTCAATGTAAAACCACTTCCGGAAATGTTTTTCCGTAAACGTGTGTGTTTGATAGTTACCGAAAATTGGGTCAAACTGAAATTGTTTTCAGCGTTGACCGTAAAATAAGGCTCACAGGGCGTAAAAGCATTTCCGTTTTTATTTTACCTTCAAATCACTTCTAGAACCTGAGAGAGAAAGAAGGACTCACAGACACAGCCTGAGAGAGAAAGAGAGAGAGAAAGAAGGACTCACAGACGCGCCCCAACCCCAGACGCAGCGACGAGATCGCGCCGTCGAGTTCGCGCCACCGATCTCTCTCTTTCTCGATCTCCCTCTCCCTTTTGAACTGAAATCCACCGAACACCACCACCGCTGAGTCCGAGTTCCGTCAACGAGTTCCCACTCTCAAAATCCAACCGAACAAGGACGTGTACCATCCCGGCAATCCTCTGATCGTCACAATCCAGAATTCCAACCCCGACACCGCCTCGTCGCTCTTGCTCGACCGAATCGGTTTCAAAATCAGGGCTGTCGAGAAGCTCGATTCTCAATGGTTCGCCACTCACAAACCCTTACCTGGATCGTCGCTGATCTGCTTTCTCACCAATCACTCTCTTGCCGATCTGCTTGATCTCTGATTTTTTTTGTTTTTGTTGTTGTGATGGTGTGGGTGGTGGCGTTTTGGTGGTTTATGTGTTGTGTGGTGGTGGAATTTGTGTGGATAGTGGTAGATTGTCTGTGGGTGCTGGTGTGTGGATAGTGGTGGATTTTCTTATATAAAATTTGGTTGGAAGCTGAGAAAATGGCTAAGAAAGTATGAAAATTTTGTAGGAAAACAGCATTTTCAGAATATTACCAAACACTGAAAATTGTTTTCTAATATAATTTTTAAAATGCAACCAAACACTAGAAAATATTTTCCTTTCCTGAAAATATTTTCACCCGGAAAATATTTTACACCCAACCAAACGGAGCCTTAGTTCTATTGTATATGGAGAAATTACTCACTAATTTGAAGTGCAATTATGAAGTATAAATATTTCTATAATTGGATCTACTATTAATTATTTACTTTTATTTCTTTACCTAACATCCTAGGGCCCGTTTGGTCACCGATTCCATAAATTGTTGTTTAAAATAATATGAAAACTGTGATTTAAAAAGTGCAGTTAAAATACGTGTTTTTAGTGTTCATTAAACAAAAAAAATGGTGGCAGTCTGTGGGTGTCACGGTGGAGCTTGGAAGCTCCGTTTCCTTTAAGAGATGAAACCACCGTTTGTGGTGGTGATGAGGATTGGAGACAGTGGCGGCTCTAGGAATTTTTCTCAGGGTGTTCCTTAAGAAGCATAATTTTTCCCTGTGGCGACTCCGGGAATTTTTCCCAAATGTATTGTTGTTTAGTTGTTTCATTAATTTGTTTGTCTTTTATAAACTATAATTTGTTATATTGTTATTTCATTAATTATAAAATTATTAATTGTTGTTTAGCCTAACATAATTTAATTTGTTTGTCTTTTATAATGTATTGGTTAATTAAATTATTAATTATTGTTTATTAGTTGCTTTCCCCAATTAATTATTGGTTAATTAATATCCCAAACAAACAAAATTAATTAGTTCAACTAATTACTATGGTTGTTTGATACTTGAAATATCACACTATTACTTAACAAAAAAAAAAAAAAAAGTCAATAAATTGTGCAGCACAAAAATATATAGGCCGTATAGCTTAAGTCCAAGTCTAAAAAAGAGTGATTTATTACATATTTTATGACCATTAGCTAAACTAATCAACTAGCACACAGCACACAGCCATATTTATTAATTATTAGTTGCACACTTGCACTAGCACTAGCACACAGCACACAGCACAATTTCCCTAGCATACAACACACTTGCCCTAGCACACAGCACACTTGCCCTACCTTGGCCCCATGCCCCCATCCACCTCCCAATTCAACAAACAAGCCCCAATGCCCCATGGCCCCCAATCACAAGACTAGAGTCAATCAGATAAAGCTAATTTATTGTATCTCACCAAAAGACACCAACAACAACACCAAAAGACAATTAATAATCTCACCAACACCATCACCAACACCTTACACCAACACCAACACCGGATAAAGCCAAAAACAAGGTAAATATTAATAAAAAGAGACTGAGATGAAGAGAGAGAGAGACTGAGAGACTGAGATGAAGAGAGAGAGACTCAGACAAAGAGAGACTGAGACTGAGATGAAATACCTTGAGGTTGAGGGAGCAAGGAGGCTTAAGGCTGAGGGGTGGTGCTGTCGGGACTCGGGCAGCACGTCGAGGTGAGGAAGACCGATCCGATGTGCTCTGCCGTTCTGGAGCTCAAGTTTAAGGCTCGATTTGGCGATCTCCTTCTCCAATCCAGCGATCCGTTGGTTCTGGCATTCTGGAGCTTAGTATATTGGGTTTATGGGTTAGGTTTTTTTCTTTAGACTTTAGGTTAGGTTTCTTTCTTATTTTCAATCGCCGTCCGTTGGTTTCTGATTTTAGTATATTGGGTTTTGGTTTGTTTGGTTTTTTTTCTTTTTTTTTTTTAAGAATCCGTGGGTTTGCTACTGTAATCTGTTGGGTTTGCTTTACCTTGTTTTTTCTTTAGATTGGGTTTGCTTTACCGATTGATGTTGGGCTTATTTTCTTGGTGGGCTTGCTCTGTTACAATTTTTTTGTTTTTTTTCTAGATTTTAGTTCAAAAAATTTTTTTTGGGGTTTTTTTTTTTTTTTTTTGCTTGAAAGTAGAACAAATAATTTTTTTTATTTTTTATTTGATGGTGTTCCTAATTTTTTTTAAAGGGTAAACAAATAAAAAAATTTATTATTATATATAATTTTTATTTTTTTTATTTTTTTCCAGTTCAGGATGTTCCTAGAAACACCTTAGGACCAACGTGGCGCCGCCACTGATTGGAGATGGTGGAAACTTGAGCTTCAGCCATGAGAGATTCAGAGATTAGAGAGAGGGCTCGGTGAGACTTAGGGTCGGACCACCACTTGTGGTGGCGTGGGTGCTCAGAGGCCATGGAGGTCTGTTTGAGAAAGCTTCAGAGGTTAGAGCTGAGAGAAGGTTCTAGAGGATAAGAGAAACGGGTCTGACCCGTTTGTTTTGGACCTAGCCAGGCTTGTTTTTTGGTCAGATTGCCTTAGGGCCATCTCACAATCCAGCCGAGCCCATCAGCCCTTCAGATTACCAAAGCTCAAGCCTTCCTCTTTGGATTAAAGCCCACATGCACATTAACTTTCAGCTCACTTTTAAATAAAATGGGCCACCGCATGTTTCCTTTAATTATAAAGATGCCATCTTATTTTTCCATATTTGCACATTCACTTGTTAATATCATGTTTGCATTTTAATTCATAAACTTTCCCAAAATTTCATTTTTACCTAAACTTTCCAATGTTCATATTTTAAACCCCTTTTTTCCTAAAATTACAATTTGGCCCCAAATCTTTCTAAATTGCAATAAAGCTCTCCATCTTTTCAAAAATTACAAAGAGGCTCCTAAATCCTTTGGTAGTTGTTTGAAGTCATTCAAACAACTTCCAAGGTCTTTTAATCATCTTTAAATCCACACTTTTTGCTTGTTTTCATTTAAGATATTTACTTTGCAACTTGTGTGATGTTCATGCTTATAGCTTCATGCTTACCAATTGATAGTACAACACAAGCTTACAAATATCACTTATATAAATTCCATTCCTTTTCTTGAGGTCAAAACTTACACAGTTCAGCAAAAGGATAAAAAGACAAACAAAAATAAAAATTGTTTTAGGTACATTAACACCACACAATTGATGGTACAACACAAGCTTCTACTTTCTTTCTTTATTTTTTCTGAATAAACATTTGTATTTCAAACATATATATAGCAGAAGGAACTCTCTTCATCTACTTCCGGTGAACAAAAGCATTAAGAAGAATAGAGCAGATGGGGACATTTCTCACAAATTTACACAGCAAAGTCTAAATTATGGGCCACAAAATTGATTTCCACATTTCAGCAACATCCCATTTCTCAAAAGAAGATACTATTGCCTCAACTATGATTATTTCTATAGACTGGTGTGGATGGGACTCTTATGTGGAGATATAACATTAAATTATTAAAAGGACCACCATCACAAATTAAGGCATTGAAGCTTTGTTCTTTTGCCTTGGATAATGCTAACAGCAATCTCTCAAAAAAAAGATAATGCTAACAGCACTTTATTAAACCACTTCTTTTATATTTGACCATGACAGACTCAAACCACTTTTGTGGAAGATAGCATCACAGGTATTAACAACTAAAACAACTCTACGTCAAAAATCTGAAATTGATGATTTGAGTAGTCTGCTATGTAGATCAGAAGAAGAAAACTCAATAATAGATTGCAGTCCACACCACTCTTGGATCAATTTGCAGTCCAGAAGATGAAGCTTAA